>APFE030567221.1:127161-143774 GCA_000404065.3 Pinus taeda | reverse complement strand
CACCAATCAGTTGGGGGTAGCTGAAGCCTCCTCATTTTTACCACTGTTTCATCTGCCTCTGTATGCCTATAAAAGTTTGGAGGGACTTTGAACAGGTGATTTATTTCATGTTCAATAAAGAACAGATTTTCAAGTTTGTCATAGAGAGATTGCCCAGAGGGAGGCCCTGCTTCTTCTGTGGAGCTGTTGGATGCAGTGATTTGGTTTTCAACATAATTGTTGATCCTTGTCATATACTGATTATATGACAGTAGCTGTCCTGTGCCAGTCACTAGGCTTGGCAGTCCTTTGTCCTGTAATATGGTCATTTTAGCTCTAAATTCATCTATCTCAACCTTCATCTCTTGACATTTCCTCTCCAGTGTCTGAGTAAAATTCCTTAAGGTTAGTACCTTCTTGGCTGTGAGGATTGTATCTGTTCTGCTGCTTATTTGTAGAGCATCCAATTCCTCTCTAGTGCGGTTATTGAGAAAATGAATCATTTTAGTGGCCTGCTCGGGCATGATTCCCAGGGCTGTCCTGGCTCTCTGAATCTCTACATGAGCTATTTATATTAGCTCCACTTGTTCAAAAATTGCCTGAATGAACCTCCATTGGTCCTATATAGATTGGCCAATTTTGGCCCAAATAATCTTCTTTATCTCTGCTAGGGTTTTACCTAGCCTCAACTCTTTTTCTAGAGTTTTCACTTTGGCTTCCAAGGCCTTTATTTCTCTTTTCTTTTCTGCCACTGTCATCTTTGATTTGTCATAACTAGCCTCCAGCTTGGCCAGTTTTTCCTTGGTAATATTTATTTCAGTGACTTGAGTTTCCAGCTCTTTAACAGCCTTCATCAACTCCTCCATGCCCATGCTGGATCGGGGAGTGGGGAAACTACCTTGGGAGGTGCATGAAGAGCTAGGATATACTGGGGTAGGGTGAGGATGAATTGATGGTTTGACAGGAGTGGGAATATAGCTCTGCTGATTTGGCTCAGTATCTGAATCTGAGAACTCCCTTAGCTGCTCTTGTTTCCTTCAGCTTTTGGGGATTAAATTGGGGTTTTTAAAGATAGTTGGGGGATTAGGGTCAGGATTGGACCTAGTATAACGAGATTTCTTCTTTGGAGCCAGCTTCTGAGCTTTCTTTCCTTAGTATCCTATGATAGGACTTTTAAACAGGAAGCTTATTTCCTTTCACTTGGTATTTTGACATAAAGGTCCCCAGTGGAGTCGCCATTGATTTTATCACTCAGGTTGTTCCCTACTTCCTAAAGGGAATACGGCCGAGGTAACCACTGACCAATCTTTTAGTTACAGGTCCTAGCCTACCTGCAACCAGAGATGGCTCTCTCTTTATAGTTTAGCTTTGTTTGATGAATGTTTTAGGCTAGTTATGATGCACTGTTTGTTTGAATTTGGTGGGTTGATGAATTCATATAGAACTGAGATACAGATTACAGGACATTTTGTTCCGTTGGGCATTGGAGTTGAGGTATTTGTGCTTTTGAAGGTGGATTTGTGAAGATAGGGTGTTGTTGTAGAGCAAGTTAGGCATATGTGAAACAATTTTATCAGATTTGTTGATGAAATTATGGAATTAGTGAGTGAAAGGCAGTTAAGAATCTTTCACTATGCTAAGTGAAGAAACATGAAGGTATTTCTTAAGAGCAGTTAAGAATTCTTAAACAATATTCACCATGTTAGGATAAGTTCAGACATGAGCAATTAAGAATTCATATCTATGGCTAATCCAGCAGAAAACATATTTAGAAATAGAGATTGAGGATAGGGTGTTTGAAACAAATCCTAGGCTATTCTTTTTCTCTACTTACTAAGATTGTGAAAACATAAGAGTTATGGAATAAACAGGAAACACATACACAGTTAAGAGAAACTTATTGATTCAGCAAATGACACAGGAATTCTGCAACAAAATGGAGCTTTACATATCCATCTTTAGACAACGTTGGAACCAAAAATCTCCATCAGCAATTTTTATTATAAAAAATTCTTTAGTATACAACAGAGCTCTTCAGAAAGAATTGCACTACAACCGACCCTCAATGCGTTACCTGAGGGGATATATCTACAAAAATAGGGTATAAAATATTTCAGTATAGAGTTATGGTGCAATAAATTGCACCACCAACTCTCTTACAAAAAGTAAATGACAACATAAATATAGCTTTTAATGCTGAGGTAGTCGATATTTTTCCGTCAGACAGATTTGACTTTATGGTTATGGAAAGTAGGTTGTAGCAGTGCCTTTAACTCTGCGTTAATTTAGTCTGCTGTCTGGGTGCATTGCTGAGTCACTTGTACGTCCACTTGCTGTACCTGTAAGCTGACCTGCCTGCTGACCTGTCTGTTGACCTGTAAACTCTGATTTTTCTCCAAAAAAGGGAAAAAAGCAAAGTGGAATTATCTGGGAAAAATCTCCAGCATTGCTTGCCACCAATCAGTTGGGGGTAGCTGAAGCCTCCTCATTTTTACCACTGTTTCATCTGCCTCTGTATGCCTATAAAAGTTTGGAGGGACTTTGAACAGGTGATTTATTTCATGTTCAATAAAGAACAGATTTTCAAGTTTGTCATAGAGAGATTGCCCAGAGGGAGGCCCTGCTTCTTCTGTGGAGCTGTTGGATGCAGTGATTTGGTTTTCAACATAATTGTTGATCCTTGTCATATACTGATTATATGACAGTAGCTGTCCTGTGCCAGTCACTAGGCTTGGCAGTCCTTTGTCCTGTAATATGGTCATTTTAGCTCTAAATTCATCTATCTCAACCTTCATCTCTTGACATTTCCTCTCCAGTGTCTGAGTAAAATTCCTTAAGGTTAGTACCTTCTTGGCTGTGAGGATTGTATCTGTTCTGCTGCTTATTTGTAGAGCATCCAATTCCTCTCTAGTGCGGTTATTGAGAAAATGAATCATTTTAGTGGCCTGCTCGGGCATGATTCCCAGGGCTGTCCTGGCTCTCTGAATCTCTACATGAGCTATTTATATTAGCTCCACTTGTTCAAAAATTGCCTGAATGGACCTTCATTGGTCCTGTATAGATTGGCCAATTTTGGCCCAAATAATCTTCTTTATCTCTGCTAGGGTTTTACCTAGCCTCAACTCTTTTTCTAGAGTTTTCACTTTGGCTTCCAAGGCCTTTATTTCTCTTTTCTTTTCTGCCACTGTCATCTTTGATTTGTCATAACTGGCCTCCAGCTTGGCCAGTTTTTCCTTGGTAATATTTATTTCAGTGACTTGAGTTTACAGCTCTTTAACAGCCTTCATCAACTCCTCCATGCCCATGCTAGATTCTGCTGCTGCTGTTGCTTCTACTGTTGCTCCTGTTGCTGATGTAGCTGTAGTAGGTGCTGGAACAGTAGGAGGGGCTGCTCTTGCTTGTGTTGGAGGGGCAGGTTCAAGATTTGTTGAAGTTTGAGGGGGCTGGGAGGCTGATTCCCCTTGCTTGTGCTGCAGAGATTTCTCTAACTCTGCCTCCATTTGTAGTATCCTTTGGTTCATGACCAGCAGCAGCTCCATGGCATTATCCACCTGCTTCTCTTGTGCTAGCTCTGCTATTTCAGGATGGATGGTAGGAGGCAATTTTTCCTGTCTTCTCAGTGCAGGTATATCATCCTCTTTTTTCTTCATAAGGGCTCTAACACCCTTTGGGTCCTTTGGGTCATGTCCCAAATCAATAATTATGTCCTCCAGAGTCTTTATTCTGTTGTCTTTTGTAGAGGAGGAAAACCTCTCCAAATCAAGCTGTCTTTTTGTGTGCTTTAGTAATTCCTTTAGCTGATGGGCCAACATTGCCCTGTCAGCAAGTGTTGCATACACCGTTTCCCCAGTCTATTTGTGCAGCTCAATCTGATCCATGGGGTGTATGTCTTTAGCAAAGACCTCTAGGTTTGTCCTGTAGTAATCTGTTGTGGTCTTTGGATGTGGGACTTTGGGCTTCAGATGAGTGAATATCATCTTTTCTTCCTTTAGATCATAGGCAGCCATTAATCTTTGCTTTTTGGCTGGGGTTATATTCAGGAATCGCTCATAGAGCTGCACCCTTAGCAACTCATTTTGTGCCTTGATCTCTTTGAAGCCTTCTTTAACTGTAGCTGGCGTTTTTCCCTGTTGTCTGGAGGAGGATACCTCTATGGTATGCTGCTGGGCCTGTTCTAGTTGAAATGAGCTAGTGACAGTCTGTTGGCTTGTCTGCCTTTCTTTGCTGTGGCTTTCTGCCAGTTCTTCACTTATATATCCTTCTTCTGCTTCAGGGTCTACCCTCGGCCTCTTGGCCTCTGGTTGCTGTGATGACCCTATTGGAGGTGTGATCTCCTCCCTGTCTCTCTTTTTCCCTCTCTCATCATTAAGAGGAGTCTGCAAAACTGGGTTTTGAGTTTGTTCAGTCTGCTGAGGAGGGGCCTGTTCTGATTGCTGGTCCTTTGAAGTACTAGGCTGCCCTGTCTCTACCTCTTGTTGTTCATCCATCTTCTCCTTTTCTTTTGTTGTGGTTGTTGTTGCTGGAGCTTGCTGGGTGTCCTGTGCAGCTGGAGCAGTAGAGGTGCCTTCTCCTGCTTGGACTGGTGTTTGAACAAGACATGTTGACAAGAATCCAAGTCAAGAGATTTTTCCAAGTCCTTTACAGTCTGCTCCATTTTTTCTTCCTGAGTCAATTCCTTTACTATTGAGTCAAGTACCCATTCATCTTGGTTGGCAAAGTGTTGTATTTGTGGGTATGGGCAATGATTATAGGCTAGCAGCCTATATTTGACCCTCCTAGCACTGATGAAACCTTCAGGGTCATAAGGGACCCACCAGAAGCTTCTCTTGAGTTTGAGCTGTTGTCCTAGTATTTGGTCAGCTTCTTGCCAACCATCTTTTTTGTTCATGACAAATGGGCCTAGGTGGTCTCTGAACTTTAGGTTGGCTTTCTTCTTGGTACTGTGGAAGTGTGTTAGATCAGAGTTTATAAGTTGTCTGTAGTATTCCAGGGCAAATAGCCTCATAGTGACATATTTTGGGAGCTTGTAGGGACAGAGCTCATAGCCATAGATTCTGATGACTGTGTGGTTTTGGTACAAGTACCAATCATCAATTTTGTAGCTTCTGGATCGCTGCAATATTTTCTTCATATCCTTGGACAATCTGATAGGAGGGGTCCTCTTTAAGAGGCATGTGACTGGATACACAAACTGATCAATGAATTCACAGTATGAGTAGGGGGAATTCTGGACTTGGTGGAAGACTGAAGACCAGAAGATCATAGACCTCCTCTCACCCTGTGAGTCTAGCTTCTTGATTGAGCACTGGAAGCAATCTGTTTGGTAGTACAAGAATAGGTGATAGATGTATGAGGAATATTTGAATATTGCCTCCCTCTTTAGTCTTTTCAATTGATCATGTATCTTATTGGCAATGTATTTGGCATAATTGTATTTCATAGCAGGGGGATTCACAAGGCTGTATGTAGAGAGCATGACCAGCACAGTTAGATCAACATGTTTACTTGTAGTGAACCCCAGCACCGAGGTTAGCATATCTACCAATAGCTTACCAACCTCATTGAAATATGCATAGGAAAAAGGAGGTGGCCCAGAAGGTTGGCAGTCTGCCTTCATGAATTTCCTGGCTATTGCAGCAATGTCTGTGCTAGAGAGTTTGGAGCCCTCATCTAGCAAATAGTTCATGGAGAAAGGGTATAGCAGTTGGGTCTGCTTGTAGTTCAGCATCTGGTTGATAGAATCTGGAGTTATATAAAAGAGGATGCTCCCAGATGGAGACTTTACAGCCCTGAGTTTTTAATCATACTTCTCTGCACACAGGTGGATGACTTCAGGAAAAATGTTGACAGAAGGCAGGAAGTAGGTGGGCAGATTGGATTCCCAGATGCTATACAGGTCACTGTTTTCCAAGTGACTGTTTCTTAGTTGGCAATATGTTTGCAAGTGGCTTCTCTCTACCACAAATTCTGTGATGAGGGAATCACTGTCCACCAGTGGCATAGCTTCTAGTTCTCTGTTAGGTGGATTTATGGGCACTACATCCAGAGCAACTAGAGTAGCCATTGTCTTATTTTTAGCTGGTGGCTTACTGTATTTCAAGCTTGATGTGAATGCTGAGGAAATGGCTTACTAATCTCTGTTTGCAGTGAGCAGTTTGGCAGTGCAAGGAGGCTGTCACAGGCTTAATGAATCTGTGGGGCACTCTGTTTTGAAGAACCAGAGTGTGTTTGAGCTGGTTAGTTGGTTATTTGCAGAGAATTCCTTTAGCAGGGGTGAGGGAACTGTCAATTCAGTCTTCTAGCCGGTAGCTCGGCTTCTTTAGTTGCTCTTTGTGGAAAAATGGTGAATTTCACAGAGGGTCGCGGGTTTCTACGAGACTTTCGTCACGCAGGGGTTTCAATGGCTTTTAAAGTAAATTTCAGTGGTGAATTTGACAATGTGGGTCCTTTAGCTGAGTTCTTTAAGCAGGAAAATAGGATTACAAGGAGAACAGTGGACAAGAGAGGATGCCTGCGGCAAATACCTGGTTTTAATGGTGTATGAGGCGTTTGCACCGGTCGAATTGGCTGAATTGCAGGTAGTTGGGTTGATGATGGAGGCGGCAACAACTTTGGTGGATAGCTTTTTCTTTTTGACCGTTGTAGGTTGAATTTTGCTTTCAGAGGAGCTCCAGGCATCGTAGAAAACAATGCGTAATAATGGTTATTTGACGCCTTTTTATGCATTTTTGGCATATTGGCGCCTTTTTGTGATGACGTCATCATGGGCCCGGGTACGGATGGGTGACGTGGAGGCTGACGTGGGTGCCCAGGTGGCAGTGACACGGTGGCAGGGTGGACTGGGTGACATGGTGGCCAGGGGTGACGTGGAGGCTTGGTGGTGGCAAAACGGGGTGACATCACGCTAACGGGAGCGTGACGTCAGCGCAGGAGGAAGGGCGGTAAGCGGTCTCCCCGGAGGGGTCCAAGGCAGTAAGCGGTGTGGAGGGGGGGGCAGCGAACGGTGCGGGCGCCTGACGCGTGGCGGGCGTACGGCGGCAATACCGCCCATCCCTCGAACGCAAAAGGTTGGGCAGTTCTGCTTGAAGATCGACCGCCCACCGTTGGATGGGCGGGGTAGAAGATCGGGCGGTGGGCGGCAATCTCAATGTGACAGCGCGTTAATACACTGGGGCCCGCCCAATTATTTAATTCAATTTTAATAAATCGGGCGCGGGGTGGGTTTAGAACATTAGATTTTTGGGTTTTTTGGTTTAATAATGTTTTAATAAAAATAAAAAACATTACAAACCCGATTCAGAGAGCGGAAAAAGGGGTAAAGGGTTTTAGCAAGGGCGGGGAATTTGATTTTTTGACCTTTAACCATGGTTTCTTGCCAAAACCCATAGTTTTTTAGGATGATTGAGGGTTAATACTAACCCTCGAGGGGTCAATATTTCCCAAGGAAGGTTTTTATAGCTATAGTGCTAGGGGGAGGGTATTTATAGATATTTTTTGGGAGATTTTCAATAGATTGTAATAGAATTAGGGGAAGGGGGGAGTTAGGGAGCTAGATAATATGTTAGTGATTAATATGGTTTGTGAGGTGGATGAAGGGGTAAAGCCAAGTTCTAATAGGTAAAACTTAACTTAGGATTTTCAGGATAAATGAAATGATGAAAAAAGATGTTTTACAAAAAATGTGGCTTCTTTTCATGTTTGAACTTCATGGATTGATCCAGTAGTTTGTGATGTAATGAAGTGGGACTGGACACCTGAGGAGATCTCAAGGCCCTTGGGAGTGTTAGTAAAATGGAGTTTGGGGGAAAATGGGGAAGTTAGACATGCTTGCAATGCTTTTCCTCCACTCTTTGCTTTTGATGCCAATACCCTGAGTGGCATAAGTTTTTGCACTTAATAGGCCAATTGGTGATGGCTCTCCATTTCTGCAACCTTGCACTACTTACCCATCCTAGTAATCCTAACATTTTTTCTTCATTAAAGCGGGTGCACTTTACTTAGCAGACCCTGATTTTCCTCTTTTTCTTTTGACTGCCCTCCTATCTAAAACCTACCCTTATTTCTTCCAAGGCCCCAGATTAAGCAGTTGGGCACCTTTATTTCTCTACCTAGCTAGTCATCTGCCAAGCTTGAGCCATTTGGTCAGGGAACATTCTCTATTCTGCAGCAAGTAATTTAACCATGGCATGGTCGAGTTTAGATTGTTGGGTCATCCATCAAGTGTGATTAGCAGCAGTATTTGCATAACATGACACTGCCAAATAAGCTAGTAGTGGTATTTTGACTGGCCACTTTCCTGGTCTTTAGTTTGGGGTCCACAAAATAACGATGTAGATGCCAAAATAACCATTACATCTAGTCATGTTCCTAGAACCCAAAATAACGATGTAGATGCCATTGCCAATAACATTCCAGATTGGCATTTATCACATGTATACCACAAAAGACAAGCATAAATAAAAAAATGGTGAACCATCATCATCATATAAAATGCATAATCACATTATGTATCATAAAAGTGTTTGGATCCATAGCTCTAAATACATATGATATGCCCATAGCATACTGGGGGGGCACATAGGCCCCTACATCTCATTATCATCCTTTGGAGGATCTTGGGCCAAGTTGGGTCGGGATGCTTGGATCCCTTTTTCAAGGACTCGAAACACAATGGCACTCCAGAAAATCCTCCTGCTAGGGGGCACCATTCCCACCTTCACATACCAAATCAGTATCCCATGCTTGGGGGCATGATGGTTTTCCCCTAGCCATCTTCATAGTTAAGTCTTGGCATAGATCCCATTGGATCTAGGTACGGTCGATTATCCTCCCATTACTTGGATAGTTTGTCCTACTAGCCTCTCCAGAGAGCCATATGCACAACCTTGAGGATAAATTAAAAAAGAAATTGATCCCCTCCTGTGAAACCGTCCCTAAAATTTATGGGTTACCCAAGATTCATAAAGAAGGAGTTCCTCTTAGACCTATTGTTAATACCATTGGATCCCCTACCTATGAGCTCGCTAAGTATGTAGGAAAAATCCTTAAACTCCTTCTCGGAAATACTGATTCCTTCATCAAAGACTCCCATGACTTTGTGAATCTTATTAAAAATGAGAAGATGGAGAGTGATGACATCCTTGTCAGCTTTGACGTAGTGTCCTTGTTCACCAAGATTCCTCTTGATGAAGCCATTCAAGTTATAAAAGATGTTACTGATCCGGGAACTGTAAGATTGGCTGAAATCTGCCTGCAATCAACTGCTTTCACCTTCCAAGGAGTATATTATGAGCAGACATTCGGTGTGGCAATGGGATCCCCCCTTTCACCAATCGTGGCCAACTTATACATGGAATACTTTGAGAAGAAGGCCCTGGAATCTTACCCCTTGAAACCAGTATGATGGAAGCGATTCGTCGATGATACCAATATAAAATGGACACATGGTAAAACAGACCTTGAAAAGTTTTTTATTCACCTAAATTCCATCTCTTCAGAAATTAAATTTACTATGGAGCTTGATGAAAACATGAGCATCCCATTTTTAGATATTCTCATCATCAGGAAAGATGATGGCTCCCTTGGGCACAAGGTTTTTAGAAAGTCAACTCATACGGAAAACTACCTCCACGTTGAGTCCCACCATCACCTAGCCCAAAAGTTTGGTGTTCTAAACACTCTTGCTATCAGGGCCCTTCGAATTTGTGACACTGATCATATAGATGAAGAAAAGAAGCATTTAGTCTCAACCTTTATGGGTTTAGGCTACATAGAAAATGAGATTAAAAGAGCAATAAGGAAAGCAGAGAAAAGGATGTTATCTCATGAAGCTAAGGCCCGTGATCAGCCTCAGTGTGGTAGGGTTTTTCTACCTTATATTCATGGAGTTACAGATAAGATTGCTAAGATCCTAAAGAGGAATAACATAAGCACGCAGTTCTCTGCCCCTGGAACCATTAGGCAAGGCATGAGATCTGTCAAGGATAGTATTGATAATCATCAGCTTAAAGGGGTCTGTAAGATAGATTGCTCATGTGGAAAAAGCCACATTGGTGAAACAGGTTGCTCCTTGAAAACTAGACTAAAAGAACATGGAGCTGATATTAAGAATGAAAGGTCTCGTACTTCCGCCCTGGCAGAACATTCCTCAAAAACTAAGCACCACATCTGTTTGGAAAGCGCTTCAATTATCGGTAGGGAGGAGCATCATCATAAGCAAAAGATCAGAGAAGCTCTTGAGATTATCAAACACCCTCATAATCTCAACAGAGACAATGGGATGGAGATTAGTGGAAGATGGCTTCCCCTAATCGGAGAAATTAAGGTAACCAACCCTTCCTAGCCCTCCTTTCTAATCTAAGTAAATTAGTAACCTAGCTTTAATAAATTAAAATAATAATAATTATATTAAGCTCGCTTATTAATCATTCACAATAATAACTATTCTATATATATATATATATATATATATAATAATATATATATATTATAATATATATATAGTATAATATATATCGAAAGCAAATTAAATTAATTATTAAATTAATAATTTCAATTATTTATTAGCGATTCTAATAAATCATTAGTGCTAATTATTAATTATTAATTATTCATTAGTTCTTAGTATTTGATTAATATTAATTTTTAAATAATTATTAAATTAATAATAATTAATCAAAGCGCTAATAATACTATTAAATACTAAATATATATATTTAATATATATTATAAATATTTATTAAATAATTAATATTAACTCGATATAACCAGGATTAATAATATTAATACTAATTATTATTACAATTATTATTATTATTATTAAATATTTACATTTAATATTTAATTTATTAATAAACCGGGGAAATCAAATTAATAAAAATAGGTGAAATTAACAACTCTAATTTAAAAACAATCTATAACATTTATATTAATATTTTTATATATGAATACTATTATTAGTATTAATCATTATATTATAATATAAAAATATTATTCTTACTAATAACAACAATTACTATTAATAATAATAATAATAATAATAATATTATTATTATTATTATTATTATTATTAACATTTAATATTAATAATAATTTATTATAATCAAGTGAATCAAATTAACAAAATAGCATCTCTAATTTATAACAATATATAACAATTTATATTAACAATTTTAATATTATGAATGCTAATTATTAGTATTAATCATTATATTAATAATAATAAAAATTATTATTCCTATTAATAATAACTATTAATATTAATAATTATTAATAGTTACAACTATAACAATTTATTATTTAATTAAAATTTTAATACTATAAATAACTAAAATATTAGAATAACTATTCTTAGTATTAATTATTAAATATATTAAATAATAATAAATTATTATTTTGGCTTATATTTAATTATTAATAATAATTCTAATTATGTTAAATAATAATTACAAATTATAATTTATATTAATAATAAAAATTCTAATTTATATTAAGAATAATTTTAATTTTTAATTAAAAAAAATAATTAATAATCAAATGAACTAATTAAATAAAAATAAATGAAATTGGCCGACCTGTCATCAAATAAAAAATGACAGCCGACCTTCTTAATTTTCCCTCCTCTTTACTATTTATGCCTCTAATCAGTGCTTCTCTTGGTCTTGATGATGGATCCCGGTTGGGATTTGAAATGTTGGCAAAAAATGGTTCTTACTGTGGATTCTCCGGTAACTAAATCAAAAGAAATAAACCACAGAGGTCTAAAATCCAATATCATAGAAGTTTGATACCATATCTTCAAATATTCTACTCTATGTCCACATAGTCCCCATGTTTGACTTAGTGGGTGAATATGATTCTAGACCTCCTCTAGTAGTTCATTCTTCTTCCCCTAATTCTTCACGAGGAACCATCATTCCAAGAAGCATTAAGGCCCTCTTTAGACAAGTAAGGCCACTTTCTTGAAAGTCATTGATCCTAATTCCAATGGTCAGTTTGTTTGCTATGATCTCCACAAGGTTTAGGGCTTTCTCCTCCTCTCAAATTGGAGGGAAAACACACTTTTATAGGAAAACCCACAGTTTTTCTATCACACATTGTGACCAAACCATAAGCTTTGTTCGATGAACCATCAACACCATTGGAAAACTCTCACCGAATACTATAATGGGTCTCTCTTAGTTTGTGATGGTTTGACACTTCGCCAGGAAGCCTTTCTTCCATGAAAGGTCACCTCTCAAAATCAAATTTCATCATAAAGTGACAATTGTACTTTGAGGTCCACCTCCTCTTAATACTAGTTGTACCATATGTCAATTTTCATCATGAGTAACTGTCACTTACCCATGTTTTCATGGTCCTCGCCAGGCCTAGTTTGTGTTGCAGTGTCATCGAGTCACCCTTGCATTCTTGGAGTCTATTTCATATTCCATCATATCATGTCACAATATTCCATCCATATTTGCATATTGTTCATCCTATGTTGCCCATTTTGGCCTCCAGTCATGCTGTCCCCATCCCTTCTGGAGTTGAGTCAATTGCTGTCAAGTCAACCATGCACTTTATGCTCTGACAAGGGTATTCACATGTTTTTCCTTTAGTCCCACTGTTCCCCATTATCCATGGTGTCAGTCCATCAGTCACATTATTATTTTCCCTCATGCTTTAGTTGAGGATCCTCATTGCCTCATCTATCTTGGGCCCAATTCTGTTGACATCAACTCATTTATTCTAGAAGAACAACCTAGAGGGTGGTGTATCTCGGTTCCATCTTCCATTCTTGTTTGGCACCTTGGATTGAGCAGGGGGTCTCATTATTTCCCTTTCACTTGATCGTTTCATGATCGTGATCCATACACTTGATGGTCCAGTGATGTAGCAGATTGTCCTAGTGATGTCCAAGTGTGTGTGAGATGATTTCAGACGTCATGAGGGGGTGGCCCTTCAGGTGTCCCCCCACATGCTTGGATGCATACCTACTATGCTACAACCTCATATGTAGTTCTGCAGAGTTGATGGGTTCGGGTCCTACTGATCGCAGTGTTCATAGCATGCACATCTCCTCCAGATGATCCATTCAGTTTTGCAGAGCCCTTCCTTGTTCAGCAGGGCTTCTTTGGTTGTTCTACCCTCCCTCCCACTCATTGTTTTTAGGGAAGGGGCTTTGTATCTCATTTAATTAGATATTATTGTATTCAACCCCAGCTCATGTTTTTACTGGGTGAATAATGTATATGGAACACATTGTATTATTTTCTCGCTCTGTTATGCCAGCATGTCATGTACCATTCGACATGTACTTCATTGTCAGTTTGATATTTCTAGGCGAACCATTATTTGTTTCGTACTAAGTTATCCTAGCAAGTATGGGTATGCCTCCCCCGCCTCATTGAGGTCTGATACCACAACATAAAAGGAGACTTGCATTAGTATCACCCCCTCTATCCCTATCCTCTTTCAATTAAGCTTCATTGGTCTCTCCTGTCTTGTCTAGTGATTGTGACTTTACAACCTATTTCGGTTATACATTTTTCTCCTAACACTCGTACGTTGGGGGGCAATCTATTATCACCAATAAATTGATCATCTAGCCTAATTTACTAGATGGATCGAAGTACACCATGTAATCCAATTTTACCATAGTAAAATTGCTTTCACTGTGAGAAATTACTTAACAAACCACTTTTTTAAAGTAATTTATAGTCAAACCCATGAAGAATAATTAAATAAATCACTATTTATTTTATTTTCTCCTAGGAATAATTAATTAAACCATTTATTATTATTATTATTATTCCTTGTCAAATTTGACCCAATCG
The DNA here is from genome assembly GCA_000404065.3 of Pinus taeda. Lineage (NCBI taxonomy): Eukaryota > Viridiplantae > Streptophyta > Pinopsida > Pinales > Pinaceae > Pinus > Pinus taeda. Next base: position 129,978 of record APFE030567221.1, on the reverse strand, counting down.
TGAAAAATAAATAGATAAATCATTATTTTTCTTATTTTTTCTCTAAGAATAATTAAGTAATCATTAATTAATTATTATTCTTTGTCTAAATCCCTTAGGAATTATTAAATAAATCATTATTTGTTTATTATTCCTTGACTAATTCCTTGAGATGATAAATAAACCATTTATTTATTTATTATTTCTAAATAAAAGTTTAAATACTTTTTCCCTCCTAAACAAATATAATAAAATATTCCAACTGGTTATTCCAAGAATGGGATCAATAATATTTTTTTATTGCTCATAATTCGAGGATAACTCAATATTCTTTTATAAATAGAAGGGTTTTACCTTCATTATTCACTTTTCATTATTTTCATTGTTACACTCACTGTTGTAACTCTGATTATTTTCATTGTCACACACCATATTTTTGTTGGGTTTATGTATTATAGAGGAGAGAGACACTACACAAGTTGAAGACATTTGAGGATAGCTAAGAACCCATCCCATAGACGGGGACTGGTAACATCTATTTGTTCCCTTGATAGGTGCTATAATAGAATTATTCTTTACGTATCTGGTTTCCATTGGATTATTGGAGTTATTATTCTTTCTTTTGCTGTTTAACTACAATTTTGGCATAGATTCAGACTTTGGCACATTTTATTTCTACCATTTGCTGCAAATCTACAATGTTTAGTAGCCATTTATATTATTGAGATTGTTTTTCATCCACAATTTGAAGTGGGTTCTTTTCATACATCTTTGAGAAGAAAACACTACAACAAAAACATTGAAGTGTCTGGTTCAAACTCCATTGTTGCAGAATTTACAACTCTTGACCTTTCAGATTTGCATGGGACCACGAGTTAATTGAACGTGGTTAATATTACACATGTGGTTTTGGAAGCCAACCGACACCACACCCTAGTGGTATTTGAAATCTGTTGTATGTTGTCATATTGAACCACAACTACACGATTTTATGTTGAACGATTTCTCCAAACGGCCACTTGGGACCACAATCCACATTAAATATCAACAAGGGAAGTGATGTCGCGTACCATAGATTTCTATGGAGATGTGTGACATAGAACTATATATTGGGACCACCCATTGAGTTAAATGCACATTTTTTGTCGTCGTTGATCATTGTAATTTAATCTTGACCGTTGGTTTAGCCATATCTTGGATGTGACCACTATGACTTATGCCTTTTACCAATTGTTAATCGTGCCATGGGGGTTATTCATTGTATTCTGGTGTGTTTATGGTGGTTACTATTGGTTTGTAGTAGAATTTGTGCCTTATCAGGGGTTATTATTAACTTGTAAGTAGAATTTTTGCCTGGTCGAGATAGAAAAAGAATTTAAAAAAAGGAGTTTTGTGTAATCACGTTTTTTGGTTGCTTATTTTATCTGCAAAAATGAATTCTTTGGTATATTTAGTTGGTGTTGTCCTTTCTAGAACGGAAAATTATCAGTAGTGGTACAAAAAAAATACAATTATTTTTAATGATCTATTAGATAGAGTTTGTGAAGGAAAAGGAGATAATGCACCAGAATTTCCCGATGAGGAAAAACAATTAGCAATTTGTGAGAGTAAGGATAAGAATTCCTATGCTTTAATTTCTACTTCAATCTTAGAAGAGGTAAGAAGATACATTATTCAAAGTAAAAAAAAATATGATGCAATAACAAATTTGAAAGAGATTTATGATTCACATTCCTAATTGGAGATAACTAAGTTATTATTGAGGTTGTTTAATTTGCAAATGAAAGATAATGATCCATTGAAACTTGCTTCATCCATCAATCATGAAATTGAATCTAATGGAGTTAAAGTTAAAATACAAGTTACTTCCTTTATAAAATACCTTTTCCCTAGTTATTCACACTATTTGGAATCTCCAAAAGATAGTGGGTAGTTAAAAGATTTAGATTTTAACAAATTAGTAGGAAAAAATTCAAAAAGAGAGAAGTATTTTAGCGAGAAAGAAACTTTAGACAATACTAATATAGAAACATTATGTCTTGCTCAAAAACACCAAAAACCTCAAGAAGAACGAGATAGAAATAATAAGGGTAGCAGAGGACGAGGTAGGAGGAATTATAGAAGCCGAGGGGGAAAAATAATCAGGGAGATATACAACAAAATGATAAAAAAAGAAATATTTCAATAAAACAACTTTAAAATGATTTAGATGTGGTAAATTGGGTCATACTTCTATAAATTATAGAATTTCCTTGGAGAAAATGAATGAAAGAAGAGAACACATGCTTTAAAAGAAAGATCAACTAATTCCATAAAAGGGACAATCTTCTGAGAATGCACATTATGTTGTTTCCCATTGTAATTTTAATATGGAATATATATTTAATACCTCTTTTTCTTCATGGTGTTATCACTTAGAACTGTAAACATTCGTATATAACCCTTTGCCCAAAGTCCAATGCCTAAAATTGGTGTTAAATTGTTTTTAGTCTATGTTTCTTGCTTAGGGTTGAAGCTTTAAAGATGTTTGATGTAAAGCGTATTCTAATCCTATCGGTCATCCTCCACCATCATGCTTCCATAAGACATGTCTTGTCTAATCCATGTCACCGATCCTTTCCGCAATTTCGCAGCGCAGTCTCTTATTGGTCCGTTTCGCTGCATAATCATTGTTCAGCCATTTTGCAGCATCACCATCAAGCCATTTCGCAGCGCATTATGACAATTCAAAATTAAACGCGTTGCGAAATTGTAGATTCGTGCGTTTTGTAGCGAATATTTCTAAAAAGGTCAAGTTCGTTAATGAGTCACCCTTCCCGTCCTCTCATGTCAGTTTTT
>APFE030567221.1:72231-126545 GCA_000404065.3 Pinus taeda | reverse complement strand
AAGAATTCCTGAAAGAGGCATATGTGAATGAGGACCTGACAAAGGCAGTGCCTAGAAACTATGTTAAGGAGCATTATTCCCTGCTTCTCACCTGTATTCAGAAGTACCTAACTTGTGAGGGAAGATATAATAAAGTCTATTCCTACCACTTCAAGTTGCTGTTGCATTTTACTGGTAAAGCATCCATAGACATTCCCTTCTACTTGTTTCGAAGTCTGAGCAAAATGTGTGACAAAGTGCAGTTAAGAAAGGATGACTGTGAAACATCTCTATTTCACCATGGTCTGGTCAAGTTGTTAGTTTTGAATGTTCTTCAGAAAATAGGCAAGGAATGGGAATCGTTCATTTTCATGGCGGGTTTTCAAAGTAAAACAGGTCTGACTCCACGGCCCGTTAGAGAAAAAGAGCAGTCAGTTGAAGAGCCCACGATTGCTGAGCTTCGGAAGGAGGCTAAGGATAGAAGGAAGGTAAAATGAGAGTTAAGAAAGTCAGCCAAGCCACTGGTTAGTAAAGAACAACCTCAGCCATTAGCAAAAGGAGAAGCCCAGCATAAGAAGACTGTACCTGAGCCAAAAGAATCTGAAAAAGTGTCAAGGGTGAGGACAAGGAGTCAAATGATCAAAGAAAAAGGCAAAGCAGTGGCTGTTGAGGAAAGCCCGGTATCAAAAGCCAGCTTGAATGATTTGCTGGAAGCTATTGAGTTTGATCAAGTTGAGCCGACAAACATTGAACCAATGCACATTGACTTGACATAGTCAACACCGGAAAGCACTAAGAAATCTAAAGCTTCAAAAAGACTGAGATTTGATGAACCAGGTGATGAGTTTATCTTCAAACCAAGGAGACCCCTCACAAGAAAGCAAGCAAGGGAAGCTGAGAAACTGCCCAAAATAGAGGAGGCAGAGGAAATCAAGAAAAAAGGTTCAAATAGAAAAGTCATCATTTCCCAAGGAGGAAATATTATATCTACAAAGGACCAGTTGGAGGCAACTGAAAGTGAAATTGCTAAGGTGAAGAGTGCCAGAGCTGAAATCAAAGCCATGGAAAAGGAGGTTGCAAAATTGAAGGCACAGCTAAACAAATTAGCTGATAAATGAAATTGTTGATTCTAAGTAAGGTGTTGTTCTAAAGTTTTGTAAAATTTTGCTTAAGTTCATTATTTTGAAGGCATGTAAACCTGGCTATATATATCCAAGGTAAAAAGGAATTTTGAAATCATGTGGCAGAGCAGTTAAAATCACAGAGAGAATTGAAATTGTTTAAAACAGTGTCGCAGTTTCGCAGTGCGCTGCGAAACTGCTGTAGGTGTTGATTTTAAATGCAGACAAACAGTTTGGTAAGATGATTGGAAATTTTATAAAGGAAACACCTGAAGGATGTGTAGAAGACAAAATGAAACCATCACAGCCATTCAGATCAAGACAGGTGTACCTTTAAAAAGGTGAAATGTTTTGACTCAAGGGTAAAGTTTTTGTTATAAAGTCACTTTATTGCTAGTCATAAGGTGTTGAATGAATTTCATATATGGAATTTCGGCTTGCACACTTGGCCATAGATGGAGCATCCAATCTATCAAGAAACATGGTAGTGTTCTATTGTTTTTGGGTTATTAAAGAGGCTTAAAGTACATGCTGCTGCATTTTTGAAGTGATGGGGGACCAGAACCGAAAAATAAGGGATATCCACAGCCAACACGGAGCAGATTAAAGCATTCAGTATCCAAAGCCAACATGGGGAATTAATTGCTCATCTCATGCCATCTCAGCCAAATGAAAAAGAAACCAGGTGTCAAAGTTGCAAGGAGGAATCTTTCTACGAAGGAGATAGAGTTAGAGTTATAATTAGATTAGAACTCTTTAGAACTTTTGTTAGTAGTTGTTGTATTAAATAAGTTTGTTAAAAATAGATAAGGGTCATTAATGACAGTCATCGAGCTCCCCTCATGCTGGAGGAGGAAGCTCCAAGTAGTTAGAGTTATGTTTCTCATATATAGCTGAAACATCTATGTAACAAGGGTTGGATATTTTGAGAAACAGAGTATTGCTTTGGCTTGTGTAAAAAACTCAGTTTGGTAATATAATTTACTGCTTATCTTCTCAGGATTCTTACAGTGTTTCAAATGCTCAAGATATGTGGTTTTGTTTTATCTTTAATGTTTTTACAGTTGTATGAATACACAATCACTCAGAATTCACTTATGCTGCTCTGACTTCCTATGTGTATTTGTAAACTGAGGTTTCTATGAGATGATGTTTTGAGTATTTAAACATTACATGCCCTGACTTCTATGCATGGGCAGTGTTATATTTTATTGAATATGATCAACTCCATAAGCCCAATGGAAGTCTTTGAAATGTCTGTCCAGCCAACCTGTTTATTAAATTTACTTTACTAGAGTTAGCCCTCTTATCAACAAACAAAATAAATAACTTTTTTTGAGAGAGCCCTCTCAGGCTAGGGAGGCTAATCCTTAGTCTAAAGATTGGTCTGAAACAGTTACACAGAGTCTATCTGATCAGCAGCCCCTCAGTACTTGATTTTGTGATAACACATGGCATGCTAGTTGGATTCTAGATAGAGGTGCCACTTTCCATATGACCTTTAGAAGAGTTTTGTTTGAATAATTCAATGATAATATTGATGGAGTAGTGTATTTTATTGATAAGTCTCAAATAAAATAATCCGTGATTAGTTCGATTCAGTTAAAAATTCCTGGACTTACAAATTATACTTTAAATGATGTTCTTTACATTCCACAGTTCCAAAAGAATTTATTATCTCTTTTACAAATAAGACAACAGGGACATTCCATACACATATTTGATGGAAAAGTGGAAATTTGAAGAGAAACTGACAAGGAAACTATAATGAATGTTTTGGAAGAAGAGAAATTATTAAAGTTGAAAGGTATGTCATCTGTTGCACTAAATACTAATCATTTGGTCTAGAAAAATGATACTCTATCACCATCTTTATTTTGGCATGCTCACTTCGGTCATATCAGTTATGAAAGTATTAGAATTATGAGACAATAGGGGATTAAGGGACTTCCAACAGTTCCAAGAAAACTGACTCCATGTAATGCTTGTATATCGGGGAAGCATCACAAATAGTCTTTTTAGAGCTCTAGTTCTAGGGCTTCGAAGAAATTAAGTCTCATTCAATCAAATTTATGTATACCTATGCTTGTACCAACTCCTAATGGAAATAAATACATACTGACTTTTATTAATGATTATTTGATGATGTGTTGGGTATATCTTCTTTAAGAAAAATCACAAGTTTTGGATATGTTTAAACAATTTCAGCGCTTGATTACAAATGAATCTCAGTTTAATATTGGTACTGTAAGCATAGGGAGAATATAGTTCATATTTTTTTGAAAGATATTTTCAAGAGAATGGCATCAAACACCAAACCACAATAACTTATAATCAACGACAAAATGGTGTTGTAGAACAAGTGAACAAAAAGCTGCTTAATATGGTTAGACCAATGATGTTTTTTAAGAATGTAAAATCAATTTTTTGTGAAAAACCAGTGCTTTGTGAAACTTATATAAGAAATCGATGTCCTTCCTATATTATCAACAATAAATCTCCATATGAAATGTGGTATAATCGTCTTCTTGTTGTTCAATATTTCAGAATTTTTGGTTCTCAATGTTATGCTTTGATTCCTAAACAACAAAGAAATATGTTGAGTGAAAGAAGCAGAAAATGTAATATTTTGGGGTATTATATGACTTCTACTATATAAAGATTGTATGCTGAAGAGAATAAAAAGTTTATTTTGTCAAGAGATGTCATTTTCTTTTTTTGATAAAGATACACTAGTTGTTGATAGGAAATTTAATTAGTTGGAGAAGTGTGTGCCTAAGAAGTTTTATTATGAATCAGATAAAATTATTTCACATCCTGAAATGGGGATTCCCATATTAGATTAGCATGTGGATTTTCCTTCTCAAAATGGAGATAATAATTTTACTGTTGAAGAGGAATCAGATGATAAAAGTGTTTTTACAGAGGTAACAAGGACAAAGACAACAAGATCTGAGAGTAGGACAAGAAGTAATGAAGAGTCTGTTTGACAAGATGAGCAACTTCCTTCACAACCTCTACGAAGATCAACTCATATTAGAACATTCTCGAGGAAATATGATGAGTTTGAGACAGGGATTTTTTCGGGTAACTATTCTCATTTTGAATTTAATTTTTTTGTTGATTATGAACACACTTGATTTGAAGAAGCGGCTAGTTATGGTAAGTGGAAAGATGCAATGCAAAAGGAATATGATGCCTTCATAAAAAATGGCACATGGAAGCTGTTGGATCCTCTTGTTGGCATCAAACCTATTGGTTGCAAATGGGCTTACAAAACTAAGTCTAAAGTTGATGGTTCACTTGATAAGCATGAGGCAAGACATGTACCAAAGGGATATGCATAGAAAGAGTGTGTTGACTAACAAAGACATTTTCCCCTACAACTAAATGAGGCACTATTTGAACTCTATTCTCTATTGTAGTTTAGAAAGGAGGGAAAATTCATCATATGGATGTTAAAACTATTTTTTTAAATGTGGATTTTAAATAAGATATTTACATATTTCAACCAGATGGTTTTTTGGTTAAAGGGAGAGAACAAAAGATATGAAAATTAATGAAGTCTTTGTATGTCTTGAAACAAGCACCATGTGCATGGTATGTGAAACTAGCTAAACATCTTCTTAAGTTAAATTATAAGCATTTTGACCTAGATGATGCAACTCTTTTCCTTGAGAAAGTTGGAAGATCAATTGTATATCTAGCTGTCTATGTTGATGATTTGATGATCACAAGGAAAAATGATGAATATATATCATCGATTAAGAAGGAATTACAATTATTTTTTGATATGATAGATTGAGGTTTACTTCATTATTATATTGGAATTGAAGTTGATAAAAAAACCTCAACATATTTTTATATCTCAAAAGAAATATGTTGTAACACCCCCTCCTCCCAGGGCCATGCAAACTACCAACCAGCCAGGGTAAACATGTGATGAGAGACTCTACTATGAGGGATTCAACTTCCTTGGTGACCTTAAGGAAATAGAATTGATGTAACACCTTAAATAAACCCCTCCACATCAAGAACAACACCATTATAAGACATGTCAACCACTTAGACATACTATCCCTCAGTTGCACTGATGATTTAATCCTTTTAACCACTGATCCCTCTCATTCTATAGTTAAGATAATGACCATAATCCAAAGTTGCTTTCATATCCCTATGTGCCAGTCTCCTTTGACTCTTTTTAGTAGACTTGTGTGAGCGTCCTTGGGATTTGAGCTTCTTTTCTAGCCTATAATCTCAGCCTCTACCAAGAACCTGTTATAACCTTTAGAATCCATCAAAGACATGATGAAAATATAAACAAATCAAAAATCAACCTCGAGACTAGGCTTGAAAATCCCCAACCGGGACTGACATTTTATCAAACACTTGGCATCAATGCAACCTATAGGTATAGGATACGAGACAGAATATAAATGATTGAAAGAACTTATGAAACATAACCAAAAGGATCACCACCTTCTCCATTGAACTGATATAACATAAGTTAGGTCTATCATCCATGATTAAAAATTACAAGTAAATACATGAAATAACAACGACATGGATCAATCATAAAACCGTGCTTATAACCAACATAATACCAAATAAATATAAGAGATATGACATCCAATAAATCCACATATAAAACTACACAAAAGTAAGAGAACTTATCTTTTATTAATCATAGGAAAATCTGACCAGGTTCGGTAATTCCACGTACCACCCAACCATAGACATGGTTGAACCAAGTATCTCTTTCAGCGAGTCAACCCCATACCATATTCCAAGCATGAATGTGGGATCTCATAGAAGAACTAATTCAAGAACAACCAAGGGAATCTAGAGGTTAAACCACCTCCACTCTCAACAAACCATGATCACACCAAAACCAGTGCTCTGATCACAACTAACCCGAACATGGAATGCCATCGAAAATCCATCACTATCCTTGAGGAATTTTTTGTCTCCTTGTCTCTCATGCTTTACCGCAATCCAATATCAGATCAGTAAGCCCAACCAAGACACATCTCTTAGGCTTTACCACAATCCAAACTCGGATCACTAGGCCCTAAACTGAGACTTCTCCCTCAGGCTTACTATGTATCCTGCTAAAACCAATCAAGGAATTCCTAGGCCTTTGGGAATCAAACATGAGACCACCCCCACCCTAGATTCCAAAATCCATCCAGCAAACCAAAGCTCAAAACCAAGATAAACATCCCAAGATACCATGGCATCTAGAAAAAGGAAAGTCTAGGTTGAAAACCATTGTCATAACCCGACAAAACCATGCCATTGACAACAAGAGAGCCATACACCAACATGCAAATCCATGCATGTCCAAACCAGCTAGGAGATCACACATGCAGAAGGTTACCTACAAGTATTGTTACAAAGTATTTTTTTCACTGTCTTGTCACTCCTCAGTCCTATTCCTAGAGAACCCTAGTAGTGATTATTGTGTTATACTTTCACCATGAAACCTACCCTCTTGCATCCCTTGAAGTTTGAAGAAAGTAGTCCCCACTCCCTTCAGAAGATTTCAAGAGAATCCTTCTTAAAACCTAGCTTTTAAGATTAGCACTCTTTTCCAGTGTCTCACCCGCACCAATTTGCAGAGTTTAACACTGCCAACTGCACCAATCGATGCTACTATTAGCCCAATACCCATGCTAGTCTACTTATAGAAAGCTTTTATAAAAGGAAACAGAGTTTCATGCCTAGAAACGTCTAGTGGCAAAGTGACTAGGATGCTTTGTTTGCTTATTTTGATTGATTGATTGTCTTGAAGTTTCATTGCTTGATTTTTTTAGGTTTTTTGGATTGATTCTATGACTGTAGGGCATCTAAGTCAATTACCATTCATTTGTTTTTTTACTCATTGTGTCAAGTTTCTGATTTGCTACTTCATTTAATCCATCTTTCAGTTGCAACATCTTCATTGCTTCATTTTCGATCGAATTAGTGAAAGAGTTTCATTTTCTCTCTTATTTCATGTGTCTCTTTTCTCTTTTCCAGCGTATATTACATTGCTTGGTTTGTCGATTGAATAATTTATGTGTTTGGTTTGTTCGATTCAAGGAAGAAGTTGTTTTTAGCTTCATTTATCATGCTTCGGATTTGATTGATGCTTGTTTGTTTTGAATTGTGAAAAAATTCATTAAAGTGCTTTATGTGAAAGATTCATTTCACATTTGATGAAAAGAAGAACATCATTCTAGTTTACTTAAGAGAAAATATTGCATTAGTAGCATTACTGAGAAGCTAGAATTGCATCATCATAGGCATGGGAAATGAAATGAAAATTTTTGTTGTTGTTAAAGGAAGATTAAGTGCATTTAGGACATGTATTAGTAAACAATTTCATTCTTTGGTTGTTGCATTGATTTTGTGTTCTCTATCCCTCAATTAATGTAAAATTTCATCGAAGACAATGATTTCTTTTCTCATATAGATGCATATAGAAGTTTTCAAATGACAGTTCTAGGGCCTTGAAATTGAAACCTAATTCAAGATCAACCGTTAAAATTTATTGAATTAACCTAAGGAAGCATTGAAACTTAACCCTCACATTTAATGGTCTATGCTAGAGACGTGTTCTAGCGTCTTTAAACCTAGCAATTGTCGTTAACTTTAGACAATGCTAGTATGGACTTGTGCTCCCTGTACCATCACGTATATAAAGGGAGATCCCTCTAGATTTTCAATCCTTTATCCATAGGAAGCTGAGTCTGCTGCCTTGTAAACATGATACACAAAACACAACATTCGGGGAGATTGTCTGCTCATACTTTTCGGTTCGCCGGGAGGTATTCTATAGTTCAGGGTTACCTGATAATCCCTTTTGCCTAAATTATCCTAAGAAATCATTTTGGTCTTTTTGATTCTTTAAATTTGAAATATCATCGAGAACTTGTCCTTTCAAGCTCATTAACTCTGAAAGTGACTTGAGTCATCTTTCGCCCTTTTCTTGACTCTTAAAATATGAAAAGGCAAAGTTTTGTTTCAGTGTCTTAAAATTAACTACCCATGAAATATTCTTGGTTAAAGTTATCTTCCTTAGTGATTATTTAGGGTCGATTCCAATGGCAACATTTCCAGAGTCTAGCAATCGAGGATTCCCCTTGGATGGGAATCCTGATCCTTTTAATTCTTTTGGAAAGGATGGTTCTCCTTATTGGCAATGTTGTCCCTCGCTGGGTTAACCATTGGTTTAACTATTTGGTTATTTTCGACCTTGGTGGTCCCAAGTGTCCCAACTCCTGTACAACCATCTCCTTCATTTGAACCACATCACGTTGATTCTAAGGTTGACCTCTCACCTACTTTCCCTATTTCTTCACCTTCCTCTTCTACTTCATCTGGTGAAAGATTGAAATCCAATAACCATGAGGCTAAGAAGAGGAAGGAGAAGATGAATAAGAAGAAGCCAAATAAGCGAGAGGCCAACCATGTGGTTGTTACTCCAAATGCACCTCCCATAGACAAACCTTCCAATCCTCCACAGAAGGTCAGATTCCCTTGCAAGCTATGTAAGGGTGACCATCTCCTTCCAGACTGTCCTAGCATTCCCAGAGTCTTTGAGGTATGGTCTCAAGACCTGAATCAACCATCCCCATTAACCAATGGAGATCATGTTGATGCTACACCTTCATATAATGATTGTAAGAAGAAGTGAAATATTATATTCCCCTGTAGGTTATGTGAAGGGAAGCATCTTCTTCACCTTTGTCCTCTTATGGATAGAGATTGTAAAATTTTGGAAAACCTTACAGCTACTCAACCTCAAATTCCTATTGGTTATCAAAGGCTTTCTTCTAACCCTCTCCTAGTTGGTAAAGACATTGACCTAGATTCGTCTCTTGTCGATCCTGCTCTTCTTGAGCATCACTCTCTTGTTTTTGTTCCCGACCAACCATTGGGTGAAAAGAGTGTCGACTTGGCTCCGCCTTCAGTCGTTCACTCTCTCCCCAAAGAGAGTGATGATCATACTGCTCATGTTATTCTCATCTCCTTAAATTCTCATGAATCAAAGAGTGACCCTCCCATCCCGGTTGTCCAGAAGAGTCATTTTCCTACTCCTGCAGGGCATGGGGAGCATCATATGATACCCCCACCAAGTAATTCTATCGTTTCTTGTGATTGGAGTCAATTGACTGCTTTCCACCTCCCATCTTATGTGCCTTTCTAGATCACAGTGCAAGCCTATAATATGGTATTACATGGCACTGTATTAGATGAAGGCACATCTATTAGCATCATGTCTTCTACTACTTGGAAGGCTGTGGGATCCCCACAGCTTGTGCGTGTCACCCATAATATGTTGGCTTTCAATAGAGGAACTAGTCAGGCCTTAGGAATCCTTCCTAATTTCCCTATTACTTTAGGAGGAAAGACCATCTATATAGATGTGGTGGTAGCCCAAGGTCCCTTAGATTTCAATCTTCTCCTTCGATGCGACTATGTTTATGTCATGGGAGCTCTTGTTTCTCCTCTTTTCCATGTGGTTTGTTTTCCACACGAAGGGAGAATATTGACCATTGATCAAATGTCATTCATTGGTCACCAGGTGCCTCCTATGCAACCATCGTCCCCTATTGGTTCTTGTTTGCAAGCAGTACCCTCCCCACCATAGGTCAATTATGTGGCTACCCATTCCATCTCCACATCTATTGATGATCACATAGATGGCATGGTACATTATGATTTGGGGGCATTATAACTTGATCTGTCATTAGTACCGATTAACATGTATTCTTCCCAAAGCATGGTTCTCCCGTCTAGTGAGGACCTCTTGGGAGCCATGTTCTCATCTGGTCCATAAATAATGATGGAGCAAAGTTCCTTGCCTTGTGTCAAGCTCATTAAAAAATGAAACAAGGGGTGTGAGCATAATTCCTTGTCATGTGTCAAGCTCTTTAAAAAATGAATCAAGGTGTCCGAGGACAGTTTCTTCCTGTATCAACCTCGTCAAAAAATGAAACATATGTGCGCGGATAGTTTGTTACTGTATCAACCTCATTAAAAAATGAAACAGATGTCTGAGGATGGTTTCTTCTTGTATATATCTCGTTAAAAAATGAAACAGATGTCCAAGGACAGTTCTTTTACTGTGTCAACCTCGTTAAAAAATTAAACAACTCCCTTCTCCAAATCAAGTATTTGATTAAGATCTCATCAAATTCCAGTCGAGTTTTTCCTTGATCTTGAAAGTGAAACTTCATTACATCCACCGTTTAGTAACCCGGTGTCTACTTCAGTGAATGAAATGAAGTTTGGGGGGCATGTGCCTTAGCTCTAATCATGATGGGGGCATGCCATTTTTTTCATCCAAGCATAGTTTTTCATTTCAAGCTTGTGTAAACATGAATCTAAATCAAAGAATAGTTCCCTATGGTTCATGCCTGTATAAAAATGAACCCATCTCCACTTTAACCCTCACGATTGCCATTTTTATCAGCTTATCTCATCGGATAAGCCTTGGTTTTTCTCCATTCCATCGCCACCATCTCTTTGGCAAATCATTCACTTTCACTTGATTGTTTCACCCTTTCTTGAGGAACCGTAGCGATGAGTGGTTTTACTAGCCAAACTCTTGACCTCTTAGTTTTTGAGAAGTTCCACCATAATCGGAACTAGTTTCTACCCTTTATACCACTCATTCCTCTAGGATGAGTCACCTTCAAGCTATTTTCTGACTCGTAAAAAATGAAAATACTGCCGAGTATTTTTCCCTTTTAGAATCACTAAAACAAATAAAAGTAGCGAGTCATCTTTGAGATCTTTTCTATCTCTCAAAATATGAAAATATTTCCGAGCTATTGTCATTTTGAACTTGTTAAAGGTTGCGAAACATCGTTTACCCAATATACATTTACCCTTTTCAGGTTGGGATAAAAATATTTATAAAAAAGGTATACCTTAGTCAAATATGACTAGGAGGTTCTCTTGAATATTGTTTTATACCTTTTTGTGTTCGAGAGACAACTTTACGAAAAGGGACCCTTGGAGTTTTCTTTTCCATGTCTTTTTCAAACTCTCTAAATATGAAAAATATTCTAAGTTTCACCTTTCTTGAACTCATTAAAATATTAAACAACATAGGACTTGTAATTATGATGAGACTGAGCTTATCCTTCCTATAGCTCATTAGAATTTACTAGGTAGGATCCATCTAAAGGATGGGATTATATTACAAGCATATGCTATCCCCTTCAAGCTTGTGTTTCAAAAATAATTGGGGTACTTGCAAGAAATGATGGGGGGCAACTATAAGGGTTTCATCAATTGTATTCTTCACTTGAGGAAGCATGTTGCTATTGAACATTGACACTCATATGTTGTTCGTGTTGGGTTTTGGGACATCCTCAGTGTATCACTTGCCTCTGTGGGTTTTGGGTTATCCATTTTAAACCTTTCATATGATCTCTGCCACGTCACCATGACCTTTGATCCTATGATGCCAAATGCTGCCAAAATCTAGAGTTGTGTCATCCACATATTCAAGAGAAGTCATTTTTCCTGTACATTATCTGATCATCTGTCACATTCTTGGATTACTCTCGTTCATTGGGTTTCCGATTTTGTGCCGATAATGAAGGATCCATTATGACCTTCCTTCGACAGATCATTTCTTGTCAACTTCAACTCATTATCCAGGAAGTTGATCTAAAAACTCCTTTCCAGTACCTTAGAACTTGCATGCCTCAATGGCAAGTTCTTCACACTTGACAAAAGGTTCTCATCATTAGCCCTTGATCGAGTGATTTCACAGGTGTTCGACTTCAACTCCTTATTCACACTTCGTGAATTATACTGATAATACCCTGAGAGCCATTTACATTATGCGTGGTTTCTGTCGTTCTTTTAAATAGTTCACGTATTTTTATATGCCTCTCATGTTTATGAGGCATGACTACCAGATTTCAGATTTCAGATGTGCTGGTATTCCAAGTCCTCTCTTTGTATTAAGGCATTTGAACCATCACTCTCAGCTCTAAATTCATGCTCTAGGAGGCATTTATTACACAGTAACTTGTCACTATCATTCACTCCCTGTTCCTAATATTGGGGAACCCTAGTAGTGAATAGTGTGTTATACTTTCGCCATGAAACCTATGCTCTTTCATCCCTTGAAGTTTGAAGAAAGTAGTCCCCACTCCCTTTAAAACATTTCCAGAGAACCCTTCTAAAAACCTAGTGTTTAAGATCAACGTTCTTTCTTAGTGTCTCACCTGTGTTGATTTGCAGAGTTCAACACTGCAACCCACACCGATTGGTGCTATTATTAGCCTAATACCCATGTCGGTCTACTTTTGGAAAGTTTTTATAAAAGGAAACTTAGTTTCAGGCCTAGAAACTTCTAGTAGTGATGTGTTGGATGTTCATTTGGTTGGATAAGGATCAAGAACTCCATATAAGGTTCTTTCCCCCTTAAAAATGGACCTTCCCAAGGAGATAAAACCTCTCCCCATTGAGTGGATTTCATTGAGAGGAGGCTAAGAACGAGATCCACTAAAGGCGGAAGAAGGTGTTATCTCCTTGGGAAGCTCCACTTTTAAGGGGGAAAGAACCTTATATGGAGTCCTCGACCCTTATCCAACCAAACAAACATCCAGCACATCGCAGCTAGAATTTTCTAGGCGTGAAACTCTATTTCGCTTTACAAAAAATTTCTAGAAGTAGAGCGACGTGGGTATTGGGCTAACAGTAGTGCCGATCAGTGCGGGTCACAATGTTAAACTCTCCAAATCGGCATGGGTGACACACTGGGAAAGAACGTTGATCTTAAAAACTAGGTTTTAAGAAGGATTCTCTGGAAATGTTCTAAAGGGAGTGGGGACTACTTTCTTCAAACTTCAAGGGATGCAAGAGCATAGGTTTCATGGTGAAAGTATAACATAGTAGTCACTACTAGAGTTCTCTAGGATCAGTAATGGGGAGTGATAGGACAATGACAAATTACTGTGTAGTAAGTATTCCTACTGAAGTTGCTTAATCCTTCTTTTCTTTCATTGATCCTTGCTTTCTTCCCTTTTACCTTTCTTGATTTTCCTACCTTTCTCCAAAGCTAGAGTGCTCCAAGAAAACTCTAAGTGACCAAGAATGAGAGAGAGAGAATAATGAGAGCTCCAAACTTGAACTAACCAATAGCCTAACACTGGCTAAACTTGCCAATTGATCCTCACAAGCCCTTTTATGAATGAAGCCTCTATTTTCTTCATTTTCCATTATTTCCCTTCATTTTCCTCCTCACATGCAACATGTGACCTTTCACTTCCTTTTTCTCCTAATTTCCATTATTTTCATAAATAAATGTGCCAAAATTGCCTTTGCCTTAGCCTTTGCCAATTTTCTTAACCAAAAATGCACATCCAGTGATGCCCACTAGGACATCTTTGCCTAATATCTAGCTTCGAATGTGCCCCTAAACCATGGTCTTATTTTTCCTTTATTAACTTTTATTACATGGAATTTTCACCAGGGCTGTTACAGAACCCACTCCCTCAGGGACCACTGTCCTCGTTGTTAAACCATACAAAGACCTTAGCAACACCATTGAAAACAACCATACTTCTCCTGGAGCTTTATAACTTAACTCATTGCAGTATTTATAATGAAATACTTGCTCAAAGAAGAACATCATCAAAACATGACAAGATAAAAACCATACAACTCACTGGAGCTTTATAACACAAATCATTAGGATATTTACAATAACCACATATACACATATGAACATTTGCTAAACCAACAAATAAAAGGATACGATGCCCATATCAATCAACAAAGGAGTCTAGACGCTCACACCTCCACCCTCAAACTAGTACCGGGATTCACCTCCTTCCCAGGAAGTCCATAATCCACTGCGACAGTCCAAGATGCATATAATGTTTGGCACTACAGTCATGCGCCACTTGACTTCTCAGTGAATAGTTACCGACTCATTGTTCTAGGGCGCACTCCCAATGTGCATCTGATTCCATATGGAAATGATAATGACCAAAACCAATATATTTGCAACCTTCCCTTCTCTGTTACACAGTCCCTCAGGAAATCTGGTGACCCCCTTCCATGCAATCACTAACCTTCCAAGTTCACCGAAATCCCCTATCCCGCATGATCCATCCCTTAGCAAGGCTTCCTCACATTGGAATATAAAACAGAAAGGCATATACCTATCTCAACCATCATATCGGTCATAGCATGCACATGGAAATCAATGGCACTATTGGGTACTAGTGTTCCACAATGGCCCTAGTCCTGAAGTGATATACCAACATACCGCTGCGTGTTCTAATTTCTTTTGTTGTTGTTGCCAATTCTTGGAGTCAATTTCAACCACCCAACTGGGCATGTTCATGCATTCCTATTCCAAGCACATAATTTCCATTAGACTCAACTAAATTGAAATAACCTCAAACCATACCTCAATGGGAGTTCATCAAGAAGGTACACTCACCATCTTGTTCACTTCCTGTCACAACAATTCAAACTAATTGTTTGACCAAAAAATCATGTATAAACATAACACATCAAGTTAGCTCAAAACATAACCATCATAGATCATCATCGTAAATCACATGTAACCATCATAAACTAGAATCATAAATCATATATAATCATCATATATCATAGTCATAAATCACATGCATAATAAAACTGAAATAAAATGCTTGATCTCATCCTTTCATAAATCCTTAGCTTCTGCCTTTGTCTTTATTTCATATGCACTCTGGATTGGTTTCCACACCTGGAAAACACCCAATGCCTTCTCCTCAACCATGTGCACATAAACATAGAGTGCATCACACACATACAACTACACACATCATACAACACCATGCATTACATGCATCTACACCAATACCATATGTGCCGCATGTACATAGTACCACTTGTACACTGCAACCACTTGCACAATGTGTGCACAACGTCACATGTACACAACATCATTTGCACAATGTGTACACAATGCCACATGTACACTGCACCATTGTACAATGTGTACACAATACCGCATGTACATAGTACCAGACACACGAAATGTATGTGAAATCATATGTACACATTTCCACATGCATGACATGTACACAACACCACCTACACACAACACCACTTGTACATGTACACAACATCACATGTACATTCATGCACACAATACTATATGTACATAGCGCCACATGTACAACATGCGCACAACAACACTTGTACATAGCACTACATATCCAACATGTACATAGCATCATCTGTACACAACACTGCATATCAAACATCTACATGGAACCATATATACCTAACACTGCATATGCAATATGTTCATGACAATAGATGCATATAACATCACATATGAAACATGTGCACAACAATAGTACCACACATCCAAAACTATACTATCTTTACCAAGCAACATTGCTTCTAGTGTCTTATCCATGATTGTCCCAGCATGTCACATACCACACTGCTTTCATTTCACTTCTATATCCCTCGCTATAACTTGTGCATAACATAGACATAATATAATCACATAATATCAACTCATAAACACATGATATTGATCTCATATATTTTTTCAGGGCTAGTACTCCCCATTGACTCCTCGAAAGACCAGGAACCTCTTCCTGTCATTCGCCTATGTAAGAAATCATTCCTCCATAAGGACGATTCCTGCTGACCCTATCAAATAGTGACATGGATACATACATACATATACATAAACATTATCATAAAAAATCATGATCCTGTTAGACAACAACATTCATACACACATACATGTATACATATAAACATCAACATAATCATGATCACATCATAGCTATCAAAATCATAAGGTCTAGGTTAAGAGAGCTTCCTTATTTATGCATAACATGTAAAACATTGAGAAAAATTGTTCCCAACATAACCAATGCCTCCGACACCTCAGATCCATTTACTTTACCTTTTCCGGTTACCTTTCTGATGTCTATACCGCCCTTGTCTATTTACCACAATGGACCAACCAGTCCAACTGACTGTCATAGTCTTACCTTATGTTGTGCTTACTCATACACTGAGCTTCATCCATGACTTACATCACTTGTTGGGTACTACAAATCTCTCCCTGAGTTCCCTTAACGTTTTTCTTCCCCAAACCAATTCCCAAGACTCAAACATAAAAGGAAAGCTAAGAAACAAACAAGAATAAAACCATGAAAAACAATAATGATACGACACTACAAAAAAGTGGCATAGCTATGCACCAGACACACGTAAAATCGCAAATCAATCACAACAATCAAAAAATACCAAAAGCACAAGACTAAGCACAAACACTATGACTCAATCCCCATGGTTTTCAAGGAAAGCTCAACCAGATCCTTCTTCAAAATTTCATGATAATTTCTTTGACATGCAATCCCCTCCATCATATAGCCATAAACACATAACTGTCAGTGCATAAATAAATATAACCATACACCAGATACCTTATCTTATTGTGCCACACACATTTCTTGCAACTGAAAACATCCACGCCTTATCTCAAGGGACTCCAATTCCTTGAAAAATCCACCTGTAACTAGAGACTAGCTAATATACCTATCAATTACATGTCCATGAATATAACACATATCCACATAATTTCAAACAAATCAAGGTTAAGAAGACTTCCTGTGTGCAAAGTACTCATTCATTTGGAATTAGGGTTTCCAAACATAGCCAAAGGAATTATTGCCCAATTCCTTTCCTTTACCTTTTACCTTGCTGCAATTGATGCTTAGTATGTACTGTCACATCAACCAACTATTAGTTATATAAACACATCAACTATTACCTTGTCATGCTAATACCTAACATGTTTCTCACAATTGCTCACACATATCAACCACATGTTCCAATATCAAGGCGATCATATCTATCAATTTGAAATCAAACTTTACGAGAAATCATGTCATAATCCATAGTCAACTCATAGTCATTAGACATAATGCTACAACTGTCAACCACATTCAAGTACATATCAACTGTCTCAACACATGTGTGTTAATACAGTCATCTTAAAACAATATCATTGGAATGCATACTCATATTATGAAGTTCATGAATCATTCAACCAACTTGCAAATGTACCATGTTAAATAAATCAACTAGGCACCAAACAATCAAACACCAAATAGATTACATAATCAAATGGTCAAGCACCAAGTATATGACATAAGAAACTCATACCTTAATGTATCTTATGGGAGGCAATCTTGTCTGCACAATCAATCCATATTAGCATGATATATCTTCACAATATATTAAGCCAAAAATAAATAATATCGTGATATCCAAATAGTCACTAGCTAGCATGTTTACATCGTAACGCATACACAATTATCATTCACACATATGAAAATTCAATCTAGATTAGTACAACACCATATCACAAATATGTCGTCTCATACCTAAAAGTCATAACCCTAACCATCTGCATAGGCCAATCCAATTTAGCATGATACATATAACATCAAGGTATAAATTATATAACCATAATCATCAAGCTAACTATCATTTAACAACAACAAGTTAACCTATAAGATACTTCATCAACAACATATAACATAATCATCAAGTTATTTAACCTAAAATAACAATAGAAATGCATACCACCATAGGTTACTATCATTCATGACTATCCAACACATGTGCATATAACTACACTAATCAACTAATATATATCATGAATGTAACCATAACATCAAAATACATGTACATAAACCTAATGTATATAAACCTAATGCATATAACAATCCTTGACTTATGTACATGCATGGAAAACATACAATACATGTATGACAATTTACTCTTACACCAAAGCCTAATGTTGTAACCTCATTATGATTATTTGCATCTCTTGCTCTATCTCAGCCAACACATTAGCATCATAACATACCAATATCAACCCGCTGAGCTAAATTTCATACCATGACATCACAAGGCATGTTTGACCTACTATTCATGAATAACTGTAACTAAGACTATACATTCATAACAATTACATATAAGCATATAACACGTGAGTACAAAACCATATACAGATCCCTCTAGCTAGAGTCCAGTCATCAATGCATGACCATATGAACTTCTCAAACCATGACCTCATGCATGAAAACAACCATTACTCCATTGTACACATTGCCACATGCAACCATAAGCATGCATAAGCAATGCCTAATCAACTACACATATGTATGAACACATGTAGTCGAGCGTAAGTGATCAGTTCTTGTAACCAACCTACCAAAATGATACATGTAATCAGATATAAAAGAATGCAACCAAACATACAAGGATGTAATCAAGCTGCATATAATCATGTAACTAGTCATATACTCTGACAATGCATTCCATAAAATCAAACATCAAGTTCCTCATGACAACCTTACATAATGAAACAAGCACATGGAATGCAAGTGTAAGATACACACATGCAATTTACATGCATGCATGACCAGCACATTCACCCAAGGAGAGTGCAACGGCATCAGCAACAACACCCTCAGAAGACATGTTAGCCACTGAAACATCCTATCCTTGAGTCCCACTGATGATTTAAGCCTTTTAGCCCCTGCTCCCTCTCATGCTATATGAAAGACAATGACCATAAGCCAAAGTCACTCTCACAGACCTATGTGCCAATGTCCCTGGACTGTTTTTAGCAGACGTGTGCTGGCGTCCCTAGGATTTGAACCACTTTTCTAGCCTAGAATCCCGACATCTGCTCAAAACTTGTTATAACCTTGATAATCCATCAAAGACATGATGACAATATAAACAAATCAAAAATCAACCTCAGGACTAGGCCTACGCATAACATTCTGTTAAACACTTGGCATCAATGCAACCTACAGGTCTAGGATACAAGCCAAAGCATAAATGACTGAAAAAACTTATGAAACATAACCAGAAGGATCACCACGTACCGCCCAACCATAGGCATGACTGAACCAAATCTCTCTTTCAGCGAGTCACCCCCATGCCATATTCCAAGCATTAATTTGGGATCTCATAGAATAACCAATTCAAGAAAAACCAAGGGAATCCAAAGGTTAAACCACCTCCACCCTCATCAAACTGTGATCACACAAAAACCACTGCTCCAATCACAACCGAACCAAACTTGGAATTCCACCCAGAATCCATCACTACCCTTGAGGAATTTTTCATCTCCTTGTCTCTCAGGCTTTACCACAATCCAATCCTAGATCACTAGGCCCTAAACTGAGACTAGTCTCTCGGGTTTTACCACAATCCAAACTCGGATCACTGGAACCTAAAGCGAGACTTCTCCCTCAAACTTTAGCGTGTATCTCGCCAAAATCGATCAGGGGATTCATAGGCCTTTGGGAATGAAACTTGAGAACACTTCTGCCCTAGATTCCGAAATCCATCCGGAAAACCAAAGCTCAAAGATGAGATAAACATCCTAACATACAATGGCATCCATAAAAAGGAAAGGCTAAATGGCATCCATAAAAAGGAAAGGCTAAATGGCATCCAGAAAAAGGAAAGGCTAGGTTGAAAACAACTATCATGACTGGGTAAAACCATGCCACTAACAACAAGAGACCCATACACCAACATGCAAAGCCATGCATATCCAAACTAGCTAGGAGATCACACATGCAAAAGGTTACCTACAAGTATTCCTACTGAAGCTGGTTGATCATGCTTTTCTTTCCTTGATCTTTGCTTTCCTCCCTTTCCATTTGCTTTCTTTTCCTTCCTTGCTCCAAAGCTAGAGTGCTCTAAGAAAACTCTAAGTGATCAAGAATGTGAGAGAGAGAGAATAATGAGAGAGCTCCAAACTTGAACTGACCAAGAGCTTAACACTGAATAATCTTGCCAACTAAACCTCAGAAGCATTTTTATGAATGAGACCTCTATTTTCTTCATTTTCCATTATTTCCCTTGATTTTACTCCTCACATGTGTCTTGTGACCTTTCACCTCCTTTTTCTCCTAATTTCCATTATTATCATAAATAAATGTGCCAAAAATTACTTTTTTTCCTTTTAATGCATTTTCCTTAGCCTTTTCAAATTTCCTTAGCCAAAAACACACATCCAGTGATTCCCACTAGGATAACTTTGCCTAACATTTGGCTTCGAATATGTTTCCTTTAACCGTGGTATTATTTTTCCTTTATTAATTTTTATTACATGGAATTTTCACCAAGACTATTACATATGTTGGAAAATTATTGAACAAATATGCTATGATGGATTGTAATCCTATTGCTACACCAATGGAGCAGAATTTGAGACTCACTTTAGAAGAAGACAAACCATTTGAACGTCCAACAAAGTACATTCAACTTGTTGGAAGTTTGATTTATCTATCTATTACTCGTCTTGATATACCCTTTGTTGTTGGAATATGTTACAGATTTGTGCATCACCCTTGTGAGGGGCATTAGGTAGCAACAAAAAGCGTTCTGATATATTTAAAAGGAACCCAAACTTATGGCATCCAATATTCCAAAGTTTTAGACTTCCATCTTGTTGGTTATTCAGATTTTGATTTTGATGGAGATAAGGAGAATTGAGTCTCTACTTCTGGTTATTTGATGAATCTTGGATCAACAGTCATCAATTGGAGATCACATAAGTAATTTGTTCCTGCTAATTCTACCACCGAAGCCAAATATGTTGCGGCAACTAAAGCTACAAAAGAAATCATTTGGCTTAAAAAAATACTTGAATATATGCAAGAGAAACAAAAAACTTTAGCTTCTCAATCTGTCGATAACTCTTTTGCAATTCAATTGGCCAAGAATCCAAAGTTTCATGATCAAACCAAACATATCAACACCAAGTATCATTTAATTCGACATCATGTAGAGGCCAAAACAATTCATCTCACACAATGTCTAACTTTAGAAAAAATTGAAGATATATTTACCAAGGCATTGGGGAATGAAAAGTTTGAAAAGTTTAGATCTTTACTTGGTACGTCAAATATGTCTTTTGATTAAGGAAAGAATTTTGATAATCCTTTGGGATTTTGTATGTAATTATGATAAGGACATATATTAGGTATTTCCCATGTTTTTTTGTTATGGAGACATAACTATCTGCCTGAAAATTTGATTATATAAATATGTCCTTCTTTGTTTAATAAATGCATCGCATAATACTATATTTTTATTATGGAATTCTCCAAGCACATGTAACACCTTCCATTGAAGACTGTGTTGGTATATCCACTCCTAGTCTTTCTAGTGCTACAAAACCCCATTGATCCCACACTTGAGTTGTATCGAGCTTATATTTCAAACGGTGTTGCATGCCGAGTCATCTCTTTTAACCCCTTAGTAAGGAAAAATCTGATTATCACTTCTTCGCATTCAATCAAGACACATACTCAATTACCAAAGTGAGTTTTTTAAACTGAGTTTGTAATGTGAAGGCTCCTCCATGAGCTAATTCTCTATTGTACCCACTTACTCATTTTAAGTTGGTTGCATTGAATCAATACCATCTATTTAATCAGAGTTTTAGAACCAACATTTTTTCATCCTCATCTAGAGGAGAGGGTTTCATCATAATCATTCCAAATATGATGTCCCTCCTTTTGCAAACAACAACACAAAATCTAAATTTCCACGGTTGAAACTTGCTTTTTTTTTTTTAATTGTGGAGAGTTATCCCACATTCACAATTATTTTATAAACAATTTCCTTTATATATTCGTATGAATCCATAAAATAAAGAAACTATTGTGCTATAAAATAGCTTTCTAGTAAAATGAAATATTCTCATATATACTGCGGCCCTTATGAAATATATCAAACACTATGGCCCTTATGAAATATAAAACACTCTTTCATATAAAGTAGAATACGGCCCTTACAAAATATATATGACACCAATAAAAGGGATATAATGTGGTTCCAAAATATATAAGACGCTATAATGTATGAAATATATAGGGCACGTATAATTTCATAAGACACATATAATGTGGCCCAAAAAGAGATACTTTTAATTTATAAATAGGGAAACACTTATATAAAAAGAGATACTTTTAATTTATAAATAGGGAAACACTTATATAAAAAGAGATACTTTTATTTATCAATAGGGAAACACTTATATAAAATGAAATATAATGCATATAATGTGGTCCATAACACTATAAGACTCTATAATGTAGGAAATATATAGGGCACATATAATTTCATAAGAAACATATAAAAGGGATATAATGTGGCCCAAAAGAAATACTTTTTATCTATAATTTGGCAATGTGAAATAATAAAATGATATATTTCATATAATGTGGCTTTTGTGATATAATAAAATGATATATTTTCATATAAGGGATATAATGTGGCTTTTGTGAAATTATAAAATGAGATATTTTTTATTTATAAATGGGAATTTTTTATATGATGAAATGTAAAGTAGTTTTTACAAAATAATAAAAACATTTTTTATTTATAAAAATAATAGGTTAGGAAATTTTAACTTAATACTATAAGAATTTTTTGGGTAAGTTTTTTAGATATAACACCAAATGACACCACTCACAAGAAAATCATAGATCAGTACACCAATATTCTTGACATGGTTAAAGCTCTCAAAGAGGGAAACAGTCCACGGCCTGAGCCAATGCGTCCACTTCAGGCAATTTATTAATGTAAAAGAAATAAAATTTACATAAGCTTATCTCATTAACGATCGCCTAACAAATGACCCTCCATGCTCTTTAAATAGAGATCATGGACCAATCGGGTGTTAAGCCACAGATCAAGTGTCAGTAATACCGAGGAGAGAATGAACTGTCAAATCACTTCCTGCCTAGGACATATCATGACCATCGGATTGTAAGTTACAAAATGTATATACTAAATAAACACACTTTACCGAACTATACACTAGACGAAGTTATACTTAATTATTTCCTATGTGTCAGAATATCCTAACATCCCCCCTTAAGAACAACTTGGGATAGGATTGAAGGATGTACAAAGATGACACAATAGGAGAAGGAAGGAAGCATTAGAGCCTATCCCCCCTTAGTTGCAACTTCCTAAACTCCAACCATAAATCAAAGTTTAGTAAACTTCACCTATGTGAGAGACTTTGTAAAGATGTCTACAACTTGATCATTGGTTGGACAATATTGCACTTCAAGAACATGGTCATGAATGAGAGTTCTAATGAAGTGCATGTGTAGTCCAATGTGTTTTTTGCGCTAATGTTGGGCTGGATATTTGCATAGTTTAATGGTACTTTGATTATCACACCAAAGTGTAGTCGTATGCTGCTACTAAAAACCAAACTCTTACAGGATCTAACAAAGCCACATGGCTTCCTTACTATCTTTAATGGCACCACGATAATCTGGTTCTACTGAAGAAAGAAAATGGAACTTTGTTTCTTGCAAGCCCATGTAATAGGACCATAACCAAGAGTGAAGACATAACCTGCATTAGACTTTCGATCATCAGGGTCACCAGCCCAATCAAAACCAGTGAAACCAATGAATAGAAGAGATGCTTCTGCACTGCAATGAATCCCAAACTAAACTAGACTTGAAATATAACGAAGTATTCTTTTAGCTGCTTTCCAATGAATTTCATGAGGGTTTTTCATAAACCAAGAAACAAGGCCAACAGAAAAGGAAAGGTTAGGACAAGTATGGGTTAGATACAAAATTTTTCCAACAAGATGACAGTATAAGTTTGCATCAACTTCAGGGGAAGTATAAGTGATTGAAATTTTGGCTCCAGACTAAAAGGGAGAAGGGGTTGGCTTACAGTCTTCCATGTGAAAGTGGAGTATGATGCAGGAGCATTGACTCGAAACTATCATTGTATCTTAGTAGACATAGGGGGCCTTGTGTTTTCAAGGAAGTTGGATTGCTATGTATGTAATTATTAATGTTTTGAGTGGTTAAAGTAGAAATTAATTAGATAAGTCTGAGGATATTTGTAAATGGTCTCAAGTATAGGAGAACATGAGTGATTAATGATGATGAGAGAGTTGTAAATCAATTGTAACTCTTATAGGTCTCATGATTCGAGGAACTAGAGAGGATTCTTAGGAATAAGTAGGAGTTAAAAGTGGATTTAGAAGATTTTTAGGAGTTAGTTAAGCAAATTAAGGATCTGAACTAGAATTATTTCAACATAACCTTTTTGTATAAAGGAAAGCCTAAAAGGTATAGAGAGGTAGTAGTTAGTGAGTCAGTTAGTAGTGACAAGAGGTAGTTAGACAATTCAATCAATCAAAATGTAAGCCTACGGGCAGGAACAAGGGCCACTAATACCGAAGATCAGGCAAAGGAAAGAGTTCTTGTGTATATATATGTTTATTAAATAGATAACTCAATTCTGAGTTCATCTTTGTGTATTGAGTAATTGAGATGTATATTATATATGATCTTGAGTTATTCTGTGTAACATAAGTTGTAGGTGCAGATCCAGAGAGGAGGTTAAATACAAAGAAGGGTAATAGAGAGGTGTTACGACCTTACACTCATCGATAGTACGGAAGGAAGCTTTAACATTACATCGAAGGTGAAGGAAGCACTAAAGCGTGAGCGGAGTTAAGTTCAGGAGAAAGTTGTGGTGGAACAGTGAAAGACCAGAATCTTGAAGAAAACCGATAAATGGAGGAACATTGAAGAAAGGGCCTAAAATGCAAGGTCAACAGAAAAGAATGAGGACCATCAGATCATGTAAGATCAACGGATATAAATGGTGGAAAAATACTAGCGGGAGTAGGAGAGAGTAGAAGTCCTTGAGCCTGGTTGAACTGCCATAATAAACCTTGACCGTAGATTTTATTTCCAAATGCTTACGTCATAGACAACTATGGGGTTTGAGAGGTTAATAAACTACGTGCTAGTTGAAGGGTCTCAAACCATAGTATTTGATTGATTTCGTCATCCAATGGATATGGGGCCATAAAGAGATCGAACTTTAACTGTAAGGGCGAACCCAAACATTTATAGATTAAGGTTGTATAATCCTTATCAGCTCTGGAAGGTGGTTAAGTGTCGTGTAAATGGTCTAATGGAATATCATTGTGGACCGTTGGATCAAATGGGTTTTGATCTATGGTGTTGGATTAACAATCAGCTCTGTTGATTGGAGAAAGTATCAACTAACAGATTGAAGGAAAGATCGACAGTGGATATTGAGTGATAAGGCTTGGGCCGAGCGGACCCGAGAAGGTTATAAGCATGGTTTCAATTTATTTGAAGTCCAGTTGTGTTATTGCATATCACACGTGAGAGGCGATGAAGTTAGATGACGGTGCGATGTGATATTGCGAGAACCGTTGATCTAGTGGATGAAATAAATGGTGGAAAGAGTAATCACATATCACAAGTCAAGAACCTTATATGCATGTTCTATGGAGTCCTTTGAACCTCGTGATTGCGATAAAGGATGAGTTGGATCATAGAGTGGACCTTAAACTATAATTTATGAATGTTTGACCTCAGGTCTATGAAATTCTTGGGATAGATGATATTATGCATTTTATATGCATATTGTGGGTATACGCACGTTTTCCCTATGTCAGAGTGGTATCAAAGCAAAATAAGGAAATTCTGTGTTATATTTTAAAGATGTGTATACAGGCAAGTGGAGATCAGATTATTTGAATCTGATAAGTAGAAGGCATGAGATAAGATGCCAGTAAGTAATACTCTTAAGAAGACATTGCAGAAGCATAAAGAAAAAATAGTGATGTTTGTTTTCTTGAGGAAAATGGAGATTCACTCGAATGTGAAGAGTGGATGGAGACTGCTTGGGAAATCATATAGGTATTGTTTATTTAACTCTGGTTTGAGTTTTTCAGGTTAAAGACAGAGCAAATATCGATAGAAGCAGATAGATAAGGAAAGTTGATATGTTCTAAAGAACAAAGTCAATGAAATATTAGATAAACAAGTGGCAATGAACCTAAAGAATCTAACTGAAGGTTAGACAAAAGAGGATAAGAGTGTTCTCAGAAGGAAGCTGAGCAGAAGCATTTTAAGGTGGTCATAGGAATTTGGCAAAAGTAAGCTTTTGAAAGATGGGAAATGATCCTTGGTTTCAATATCATTGATATGCAGGTAACAACAATTAGTGAAGCATCTCAACAAGACGATCACATCCTGAAGGGTAGTGATGAAGGAAAAAAACAAAGGAAGGTGGAAAGATTGCAGCAACCTAGAGCAAGGAGTGCTCAATTGGTTCCAGAGGAAAGAACCAGAGAAATGCTAACAGATTGAGCTCAGAGGAAAGAATCTTAGTGAAGCATATGTAGCAAGAAGCAGAATTGTTACTGCAGAGGTATTGTTGCAGCTCACAAAGGAAATTCCACAAAGGATGTGGGTAGAATTGCTAAGGGATGAAGAAAGCCGGTAAGAGTT
The DNA here is from genome assembly GCA_000404065.3 of Pinus taeda. Lineage (NCBI taxonomy): Eukaryota > Viridiplantae > Streptophyta > Pinopsida > Pinales > Pinaceae > Pinus > Pinus taeda. The sequence continues at coordinate 100,042 of APFE030567221.1, read as the reverse complement.
TCCGAGCGAAAGAAGAGGTGGTCAGAACCTAGTATTTCATTTGTGATTGAAGTAAAAGAGGATAGTTGTGTTCTTAAAAGGTGCAAATGAGTTGAAGCCTAGAAGGAGCAGAGAGCAGTACCCAAAAGAGGTTCCAAAGATAGAGAACCAAGGGCTTGCCAAAAGACCAAGTACAGAGGAAAACTTAGTAAGGTCAGTGGAAGTAGGGAGGACTTGCTGTTGCAGAGGCTTTATTTTAGCTCATAGTTAATGAGTGAGGAACTCATAGAGATGGAGAAGAATATGACTACTGATAGTCATAGTGGAGGTTCTGAGGATGACCAAAACAGAAGAAAAATGAAGAAAGAGAATGCTAAGGAAATGGAAAGAGAATGAGTCAAGAGGAAATTGACAAGGATATTTCTGAGATAAAGGAACAAATTGATATATTAAGGATGATACTTGAGGAAAACCAAAGACTAGGTTGGGTCTTGAAGAAAAAACCAGTGAAGTGGTCTAAGTTACAAAGAAGACTACAACAAAGGAAAGTAAAGTGGTTGATGGAAAAACTCAAAGAAGTTGAGTTGGAAATGGAAGTGTCCATTTGTGAACCACAACAAGGTGAAATTCTAGGTGAAGATGAAGACTTGAAGACTGAAACTTCAAGTGAGACCGAAGGGTCAAATGATTTTAAATCTGATAATTTGTGTATGTTTGTAGGTGAAACATATGAAGAAAGACAATTTGTTGATATTATGTTAAAGGAGGAAGAAGACAAGCAGAATCTAAATTATGTTCTGAAAGAAGATGAGATAGATAGGTCTCATGTAAATAGCTGTACACAGTTGGGAACAAGTTTTACTTTTCAACATATTGCAAGGACTGAAAGTAGAGGAAAATGGACTTATGAGGATGGCCAAAAGAAAGAAGAAATAGAGAAGAATATCAAGAAATCAAGTGAAGGAATTGATGATATTGAAAAGAAGATCATTGAAATATTTCTGAGCCTTGCAAAGGACTTGGAACAATAGGAGGACTTAGTGATTGAATCATGAAATGAGATCATGAGGTCTTGTGGTTTTAAAACTGACAAGTTGTGTGTGACTACATGTATTGTAGAAGACAAACCATCTTATGGAACTGTCTTGAATGAAGCTAAAATTTTCCAAGTATGATGATGACAGTCTTTCAAATCAAGATCAAGCTGAGTTATTATAACAGAAGGAGTTCATAAATTCATTGCTTAGTGGAAAAAATATCTTTGGTAGAGATGAGACAGTTATGTCTTATGATAAGGAATTTTCTATTGATGAGGACAAAAAGGAATTGATTTTCTTAAATGGCCAAAGGGAGAGTGATGGATAAACATCTCAAACTATCACACGGATGGAGGATCATAATTTTATTCTAATCAAGAATGGAGTAGTAGAGACAATAAGAAGTTATACTTGTGACAGAGAAGAAGAGGATAGTACAGAGATTTTAGAAGAAATTCCAGGCGAGATGGAAAATTTGTGGCAAGAGTTAAGTCTTTTGGAGAAAAGGCTAGAAAACAAAAAACTAAGTGTTCAGGTTGTCAAAACATAAATGAATGAGAATGAAGAAGTTCACTATATTGGACAAGGAGAGGAATACATTATTAAAACAGATGGTGTAGAAGAGAGACTAGCTAACAGTCTCGTGAATTTTGTAGAGAATTCAAATCAACATACTAATGTGCTGACATAGGAGGAAGAATCAAAGCAGCATACTAATGTGTTGCCAAAAGAAGAAAAGGCATATTAGCCTTATGATTCTTATTTTTATAATTGTTTGGTGAGTGCAGGTTTAGTTGCAGATGCTCGAGAAAAATTGGCACATATGACCAACCAAATAAAAATGAAAGAGGAAGATTCTATGGAAGTGTTTAATCCATGGAACATAGATGTTAAATTGCTGGAGAGAAATTTGTAAAGCCAGGACTCAATACAGAAAGAGATAATAATGAAAGAGGGTAACATTGAAAGGAGGCAACAAGAGCAACAATAAGCATAGGAGAAAGAGTAAGTGATAGAATCTGGCAGCTTTAACGTGAAGAACAAAAGTTTGAAGAGTTAGTAGACAACAACAACAACTTGAAACAAAGAGAAAGAGGTAACAGTAAGTGGCAGAGTATGGACCAGTCCAAGGATGTGATGGAAATGGAAATTGAAAAATTATGGCAGTTGATGATGAAACGGTCTATATGGAGGAGATCGATAGAAGAAGGAAGAATGATCAATCATAACTTGAACCTGATTGACAAGGAGAGGAAGATGAAATAGAAAACAACTGATATACAACAACAGAAAAGGTGCAGAGCATTCAGACAACTACAAACTAAAGTTTGGGACCCTGGAGGTTTCCTATCAACACATGAAGATACATGATCAAGAGATCATGAATGTTTTCTACTTTGGGAGTCTGATGTAGGAGCATTGACCTGAAACTATCATTTTATCTTAGTAGACATAGGGGGTCTTATGTTTTTAAGGAAGTTGGATTGCTATGTATGTAATTATTAATGTTTTGAGTGGTTAAAGTAAAAATTAATTAGATAAGTGTGAGGATATTTGTAAATGGTCTCAAGTGTAGGAGAACATGAGTGATTAATGACGATGAGAGAGTTGGAAATCAATTGTAACTCTTATAGCTCTCATGATTCGAGGAATTAGAGAGCATTTTTAGGAATAAGTAGGAGTTAAAAGTGGATTTAGAATATTTTCAGGAGTTAGTTCAACAAATAAAGGATCTGAACTAGAATTAGTTCAACAGAACCTTTTGTATAAAGGGAAACCTAAAAAGCATAGAGAGGCAATAGTTAGTGATTCAGCGAGTAGTGAGAAAGGTAGTTAGAGAAGTCAATCAATCAAATTGTAAGCCTACAGGCAGGAACAAGCACCAGTGATACCGAAGATAAGGCCAAGGAAAGAGTTCCTGTGTAAATACATGTTTATTAAATAGACAACTCAATTTTTGAGTTCATGTTTGTGTATTGAGTAATTGAGATGTATATTGTATATGATCTTGAGTTATTCTGTGTAACATAAGTTGTAGGTGCAGATCCAGAAAGGAGGCGAAATACAGAGAAGAGTAACAGAGAGGTGTTATGGCCTTACACGCATTGATAGTACGGAAGGAAGATTTAATGTTACAGTGAAGGTGAAGGAAGCATTAAAGCGTGAGCGGAGTTAAGTTCAGGAGAAAGTTGTATTGGAAAAGCAAAAGACTAGGATCCTGAAGAGAACCGATAACATGGAGGAACTTTGAAGAAAGGGCCTAAAACGCAAGTTTGGCAAAAAATAATGAGGACCGTCAGATCATGTAAGATCAATGGATATAAATGGTGGAAAAAGACTATTGGGAGTAGGAGAGAGTGGAAGTCCTTGAGCTTGGTTGAAGTTTCATAATAAACCTTGATCGTAGATCTTATTTCCAAATGCTTACGTCATAGACAACTACGAGGGTTGAGAGGTTGATAACCTGCATGCTAGTTGAAGGGTCGTAGACTCTAGGATTTGATTGATTCCATTAGCCAATGTATATCAGGCCATAAAGAGATCAAACTTTAACTGTAAGGGCAGACCCAAACATTTATAGATTAAGGTTGTATAATCCTTATCAGCTCCGTAAGGCGGTTAAGTGTCGTGTAAATGGTCGGATGCGATATCATTGTGGACCGTTGGATCAAATGAGTTTTGATCTATGGCGATGGATTAAAAAGTATCTTTGTTGATCGTAGAAAGTATCAACCGTTGGATTGAAGGTAATATCGACAATGGAGATTGAGTGAGAAGGCTTGGGCCAAGCGGATCTAAGAAGGTTATAGGCATGATTTCAATTTATTTGAAGTTTGGTTGCGTTATCGCTTATTGCATACGAGAGGCGATGACGTCACATGATGGTGCGATGAGATATTGCGACAGTCATTGATCTAGTGGATGAAATTAACAATGGAAAGAGTAATCACATATCATAAGTCGGGAACCCTGTATGCATGTTCTATGAAGTCCCTTGAACCCTGTGATTGCGATAAAGGATGAGTTGGATCGTAGAGTGGGCCTTAAACCATAATTTATGAATGTATGACCTCATGTCTATGAAATTCTTGGGAGAGACGAGATTATGCATTTTATATGCATACTGTGGGTATATGCGAGTTTTCCCTACGTCAAAGTAGAAGATCTCAGGCATAATTGGAATGGGAAAGGGAAATACCTTCTTTGGATTGCGAGAATTGAAGACAAAGAAAATAATGCAGGTGTCCTAAGTCTGTCATTTCAAACATTATTTTTAAGGTTGGACTTCACATGGTTTATAAGTTTGGGATCACTATGAGTAAGTATAAAATCATCAACATAAAGAACAAGAATGATAAGAGACTTACCCACTTTCTTGGTATAGACAGTATTATCAGAATGACACCTACAAAAGCCAACATATAAAATAAAGTTGTCCATTTTGGCATCCCAAGCCTGAGGGACTTGCCTGAGGCCATAAAGGGATTTATTAAGCTGACATACAAGGCTTGAGTCTATTTGTATAAAGTGAGGAGGTTGTTCCATATAGATTTCTTCAATCAAGTCCCCATGGACGAAGGCAGATTTAACATCCATCTAATTGACTTCCCATTTGGAAGAGATAGCAAGGGAAAGTAAAAGGCAAATAGAGTTCATTTTGGCAATAGGGGAGAAGGTTCCAGTATAGTCAATGCCTTCAACTTGTGAAAAAACCTTAGCAACAAGACAAGCTTTATGTTTATCAACTTTTCCATCTAGTCCAAAATTGGTTCTGTAAACCCATTTGCATCTAACAAGTTTTCATCCCTTTGGAAGACGAACAATGTCCCATGTATCATTTACCAATAATGAATGATATTCTTCATTGATAGTTGCGTCCCAATTTGGATGGCTTGAAGCTTCTGTAAAGGTGTCAGGATCATAATTCGCTGAAGACTGAGCTAGTGAAGAAGAGGCTCTATCGAACTAAGAACATGTATGGTGTTGATTTGTAGGATCACCTGCAAGAGCACTTGTTGCATCCCGAGTGGCAAAAACCGCTTTTGGAAGCTGAGGAGCTGAAGGAGGACCTCGAGAAGGTGGGGGAGGATTGTCATCCTTGTTTTCATCATCTAAAGAAGGAATATTTTAAGAAGTAGAAGGGATAGAGAGAGGCGGCACATCCACCAAACTAGGCTCGTAGGCTGATGTATCTTCTACAAACTTTACATTTCTTCTAATGATAACATTTTTGGATTTAGGTTGAAGAAGTCTTTATCCTTTGAAATCTTCATAATATCCAACAAAAATACATTTTTAACTCTTAGTTTCCAAGGATTTATGTTTCTCATTTAGAATATGGGCCCATGTTTCACTTCCAAAAACACGAATGTGACTAACATCTGGTTTAATTGAGCTCCATGCTTCTTCTAGAGTGATATTATTTAAAACCTTAATAGGAGTGCGATTTACTATGTAATTTGCATAGTTAACTGCTTCTACCCAAAAATTAAGAATAGGTCCCTTAGATTGAAGCATACAATTAGCCATTCCCTTTAAGGTGCAATTCTTCCTTTCAACTACACCATTTTTCTATGGAGTATATGGAACAATATGTTGCAATTGAATTCCATGCTCAGTGCAAAACTTGATGAATTTGTTGTTAACATATTCTTCACCATTATCATATCTTAGCTTAATAATTTGATGTCTAGATTGTTTCTCAACAAAGGCCTTAAAGGCCAAGAAAATGGTAAAGACTTTACTCTTCAGTTTTAAGAAATATACCCAAGTGCATATGGAGAAATCACCAATGAAAGTTAAGAAATACTTGTAGCCAAAGAATGAAACAACTGGAAGTGCACCACATAAATCACTATGCACAAGCTGTAAAGGGGTTGAGGCGTGCCAAGAGGCACGCTTTTCAAAACTATCCCAATGATTTTTTCCGAGTACGCATCTGGAACAAACACCATCTCTACAAGATACCGTAGGAAGACCTATCACCATATTTTCTTTACATAGATTTTGAAGGGAGTTATAGTTTAAGTGACCAAATCGCTCATGCCAATGTTTGATCACTTCATCATTATGAGCAAAACATACTCAAAGAAGAGTTGATGACCCAAAGTTCTTAAACTTATACAAACTTGTATAATCATGAGCAATTCCAGTAGCTAAATCTGTCTAGGATCTCCTCGGTTCTCAATTACAACATCATGAGGTGAAAATTCAACGGTTTTATCATCACCTAAATGAGTTATCTGATATATAAATATAAGATTATAGGATAAGGTGGGAAAACATAATACATCATTAAATTTACCATTGTCTAGATGAATAGTTCTGTTCGCTACAACACTAAGAAATATATCATCACCAACATATATATTTTTGGTGTTATAATCATTTAAAGAAGAAAACATGGCTTTGTTTTTGGCCATCTGATAAGAAGCTCCAAAATCAATGAGCCACTCATGAGAATGAGAAGAAGAAGCTACATTTAGTGCATAACCAGACCATGATGCTTGACAACCACATGCACCAAGTTTTATTCCCGAAGATGAAGTTGAAGTAGAAGAGTGCTCCAAATGGATGTTATGCTTCTTCATTGCTGCTTCCAAGGCTTCCATATTATTAAAGAATTTGGATTCTAAGTGGTCATCATGATTACAAAAGTTACAATGTCTATGAGTCTTCTTCCCTTTGTTTTTAGTTGCTTTATCATTTTGTTGAGTTAACTTTTCATTTTGAGGCTGAAATGGCTTATGACCCTTGTTTAGTTTAGGACCATTCGTTTTAGGATGTTGCTTGTAAATATTCTCTGAACTTTATTTTTGATGGGCTATTAAGGATTTCTTAGAAGAGTTTCCAGTATTAAGAAGACCAAGAGGTAAGATTTTTTCTTTCTCTCTTGTTAAAGAATCATAAAGGACATCATAAGAGGGGTACTTGTAGTCTTGTCCTTGAGAAATAAAGGCTTCTCTAGTAGAATGGAAGGTGTAAAAAAATGCAGAGTAGGCTAGTCCTAACTTAGTAAGAATAGAATAAATAAGACTACCATCTTCTTTCTTAACCTTAACACCTTCCAAGAGAAGTCTAAGGGTCTTGATCTTGGAAAAAAAATATTCAATGGAAGAAAAATTATTGGGGTCCAATGTAAGCAACTCATTTTCAAGTTGCTCAGCTCTAATTCATTTTTAATTCTAAAAACGTTATTGAAATGTTTCATTGCTTCATCAGGGGTATCAATTTATGCGATATGGAAACTAAGTTCTAGAGAAATAGACATCCCTATCAACGCATGTGCTTGATCTTACTCATTTTCTCATTTGGATTTCTTATGTTCATCTTGAGTTTTAGACCCTTGGCATGAGGCTATTCTATAAAGACCCTTACTTGTAACTAAATCCACCATGTAGGATAGCCATTGGAAGTAGTTGGTGTTGTCAAGAATAACTAGGAATGAACTTTCCATTTTAAAAGAAATTAAATATGTAGATGATGAAACTAAGTGTTCCAATGGAAATATCTCAAAAAATTAGGCCGATTAAAAAAAAGCCTCTGAAAATGTTTTCCAGATTTATAATTCCAAATTTATAACTTATGATTTTTTGAAGAAACGTTATTGAAAAGGATGACAAACCACGTGAATGTTGGGAAGTGAATGATAATCTTATATTTAAACCCCTCCCTCTTCCAACGTTAATCTAATTAGCTCACTTAAAAAAAAAAATTGCTTTATGTGACCCACTTTTATAAATAAGTGAAAGTCATTTTTACAATGGTACTTTATGAACTATCGACTAAATTGTAACTTAAATAAAAGATAAAGTGACTTTAGAATTACATCAAGTAACTTTAAAACATAAGTTACATGTGTTTTTTGAAAAAGTAATTGAACAAAAAGAAAGACTTGAACCAAGACTTTTATTCTCATAAAGTAACTTTAGACCAAGTGAGCTATAGTTAAAAAGGTTAGTAAATTTTGGAAAGGAGGAAGGGGTGGGTTTTTTTTTTTGCTCAATAAAGCTTTTGAGTGCAAGATTATTTGAAGAACCCCTTTTTGCCTACAAAACAGGAAAAAAACCACACAAACCAAACGAACAAGAAAAAGTAATCCAAGTCTTACGACCTAAAGTTATATTTGGTCAGAAACTAAATATTTTCCTCGACGTTTCTAATTTTCTGAGATCACACTAAGGTGCACCGGAAAAGAGCGTATGCATGAGAAAAATCATTTCTCTTTGTTTCTAGTTTTCCTAGATCGCAGAGAGTCGCAAGTCAAATAGCATACACAAAAATGAAAGGCAAAGATCCAGTAATAAAAATTTTTTAGAAGACTATAAATAGAAATAAACAAAGAGATAAATAACTATAACTGCAAATAAAGACTGTATACCTCCAAATCTTTAAAAATACGTAGCTAGGGCTACCAAAAATCTTTTTGCATGAAATGAAATGAGTTCCTCACTGGAACAAATGCTCCTAACACAATAGAGTAGCCATCTTGGCACGAAAGCAGTCAGAAACGATAGATCTAGAAAACGACAGTCAGATGCAGTTATATGGACTTCATATTTAGATCACCAAAGGATGCGATGCTCGAATAGCTCTGATACCATGTAGGAATTTACATGGTAATTTCCTTAGATAGAACACTAAAGGACACCACTCACAAACAAATCATAGATCAGTACACTAGTATCCTTGACATGGGTAAAACCCTCAAAGAGGGAAACAGTGCATCTCCTTAGTCAACACGATCACTTCAGACAATTTATTAATGTAAAAGGAAAGAAATTTACATAAGCTTCTCTCATGAACGGTTGCCTAACAAATGACTGTACATGATCTTTAAATAGAGATAATGGACCAATTTGGTGTTAAGCCACATATCAAGTGTTGGTAATAGCGAGGAGAGAATGAACCGTCATATCACTTCATGTCTAAAACATATCGTGACCATCAAATTGTAAGTTACAAAAAGTACATATTAAATAAACACACTTTACCTAACTATACAGTAAACCAAATTATACTTAATTATTTTTTATGTATCAAAATATCCTAATAAATACACTTATATAAAATAAAACATAAGAAATATAATATAACCCTTATAACATATATAATGTAACCCTTATAAAATGTAAAATAAAATGAAATATAATGTGGACATTATGAAATATAAAAGACACATTTTATTTATATAGAGGAAACTTTTTATTTATAAAGGTATCACTTTTTATTTATAAAGAAAATGAAATATAATGCGGCTCTTGTGAAATATAAAATACACTTTTATTTCTAAATAGGAAACTTTTTATTTATAAAGATAATGAATTAGAATGTGGACCTTATGAAATATAAAAGGCACGTTTTATTTATAAAAAGGATACTTTTTATTTATAAAAAATGCACTTTTTATTTACAAAGATAATAAGTTAAGAAATTCTAACCTAATTTTAAATGAGTATTAAATTAATTGGGCAAATGTGAAGCTTATATGTTTTAAAAAAATCGGGTGAGAGAATCGAAGTTTTTCACTAGGTATATTGACTTTATCCAGGGCTTTTTCATTTTATGAGAAAAGAAGGAAGAATATATCTCGTGCCTTATCTGTTGGGCTATGATTCGCTATGGAATCAAATCTGCAGATTTTTTTTAACGATTTTTGATAATTTATGAAATAAGAACATTGAAAAATAAGAGAAACTTTTTTCTGGAAACTTTTTTACCTAGATCCCTGTTTATTCAAACTTGAATTAGATATACACATTAAATCTAAATGCTCTAGCCATTAGCCTTTTTAGTCCCTGCCCTTCGGGCCTGGCAGGGACTATAGCAATCGGTTTTGGTCGGTTGCTATTAGTTCGGCGTGCGCCCCCATACAAAACGGAATTCATTAACCTAACTTTCAAATTTATATTCTATAAATCACTTTTTTCTTACGAATACAAAATTTCCCGCCGCTATTTCGACCACTCAGAATTTTAACCATCTTATTTGGCCTCATATCGAGGCCAGGACCTGGGCAAACTTAGGATAAATCTTCATTTAACATATGTATTCAATGAATTTTCTGAACATGGAAACTAATGCTACCATTGCATTAGCATTAGTTCGCTAACATTAAATGTTAACGTGATATATCACTGAACTAAACTAGTTTATAAGTAGCTCAGCTCAAGTTGCCAACATGCCAACACAACACATGTGCTTGCTTCGCTGTCTCTCTGCATGTTGATTTGCATGTTGATTCGGTGTCAATCTTCTGAAGCTCTGAGCTGAAATAAACCAAATTCGCTGAACATCTGGGCGTAATAGTAGGCGGTACACTTGGATTTATTGCTGCCATACTGATTCTGTCGGAACAGTATGCTACACATTCAGGCAACAAAGGAGAATTTATATTCCTTCATTTTCAACTACGAAATTATGAGGGAAGCTACTTCCAATTTTAATGCAAATGATCATATGGAAAATGAGAATAATTTTGAATTGCGTTGATGTGCAGGGGGTTTTACCTGATGGTAGACAGGTTGCAGTAAAGGTTGATGGTAGACAGGTTGCAGTAAAGGTTGCAGTAAAACGATTGTATGCATACCTTGGCTTCCTGAGCGGAACAGTATTCTACAATCAAAAAACTGCAGCTACACATTTAGGTGACAATGAGAATTTATATTCCCACTATACCTATCGAATTCGGAATTCATTTTCAACTACGAAATTCTGAGGGAAGCTACTTCCAATTTTAATGCAAATGATCATATGGAAAATGAGAATAATTTTGAATTGCGTTGATGTGCAGGGGGTTTTACCTGATGGCAGACAGGTTGCAAGTTGCAGTAAAATGATTGTATGCATACCTTGGCTTCCTGTGCTCAGGATAGAAATCAGCTTCAGCAATGCTTGAACGGCCTAAAATCTCAGGTTCACCCAGTAATTCCCTGCTTCCTGCAATAAATTCATTTCTGTCAGTATGCCAGGAATAAAAATTCATTGGAAACTGTAAAGATTGGCTTTGAATATGCAGAAAAAATAAGAAATATTTCTTTGTTTTTCAAAACAATCGACATGGTTTCTTAACCTTCTTACCGTAAAGAAACATTCAATTTCACAGACAATTGACAAAGTCCGTCTATGGCCATAGAAACATTGTACAGATTATATTGCAGACAGCGATGGCATCGATATAAGGACAACTATGAAATATCCAAAAATCGGATTGCATGATAGCTTGTACTGTTTTTATATGCCATGCACCCACTCAAGAACACTGCCAAAAATCAGATTTTGATCATCACTTTCAATTTTTGGAAACAATTGTTCAAAGCGCTTTCCTCAAACTCTAATAGCTTCATGCATCATAGCTCTAATAGCTGAAGCTGTTGTTGTTCCACAGCGGAAGAGAAGAAACTCGCGAGTATCTGGCTGCCATGGACAATCTTCGTCATCTGATGGAAAATTTGGTGGTAATGGACAACAGCTCAGCCATGCGCACAGCGCCTCGTGGAGATGTCGATGGTCTGCCTACAAAGTGAATGTCACCGAATTCTGATGGAAAATTTGGTGGTAATGGACAGCAGCTAAACTAAGCGTTCTGCCAGCCTGCATGGGCATTTGAATGCATATTGACCAAGTGTCGTGCTTTGAGGGTTGTGGCTTTGCCAGGTGTCATCGGATCGGAGCGTGTAGTAGCAAGATCACCCTTTCTTGCATGGAGTTGCGCCCTTCTGGATCATTGTTCTGTTATTAACTGTTTACGATATGCAGGCATGACAGTACAACTTTATGTAATATAATGTAACCATTCTTACCTAGGATGTTAGCGCGGATATCGCCCTAGATACGTCCATTCTTACCTCTCAAAATACACTGTAAAACTAATATCAGGAACATAAATGACATGAATACAGTTGTACTGATTTGGTTTCTCCTCGCCCCAACCGTCCAAAACTACCACAGCCAGCCAACTTGAATGAGAAATTGGTGCTACTCATTTTCTAAATCACAAACAGACAACAAAAATCTCGTCAGACTTTACATCCATAACTCAAAATCCACAGCCCCCTGGCATAAATCCAGCAAAACCCACATGCCCAATATATTTCCTCAAAGGAATCCAACACGCATTTTAACACAGCAAAGAAACCGAATACCCAAATCAATTTATCAGTGCAAATCAATACCAGGATAAATGTATCAGTTCAGATAAAAACCCAAATCAATATGCCAGTGCAAATCAATACCCAGCTAAAGGGATTGGCCGAATCAATACCCAAATATCGATCACAATTCAAATTATAAACGATCTGCAACAGTAAGATAAGGGGAAAAAGGGGATTTTGGGCACCCTACCTGAATGTTTGAAGCTCGAGCAATGCAGTGAAATTACGCAGAGGAAGCAAGCGAGAAGTATTCAATGCTTTCGTAGTCCAGAGGGCGCTGGGAAGAAGGCAATCGAAAAGCACGAGAGTCTGGCTCAGTGAGCATACAAAGGGGTAATAGCTTCAGTCTCATTGCAGAGAAACTTATGGTCTCTGAACTTCACCTGATCCCATGACCGCGACGCCTGCATTTACTAACCATCCAGAACAACATTTGCAACTGATCTTGCTCCGGAGAAGCCTTTGCCTCCTGCAACGCAATTCTCCTCTTCTGAAGAACAGCGTCAGTTGTTTTCGAATGGCATTAGCTGCGCGTCCGGTTGGTACTCGTCACGGTTGTCACGGTTGTCGTCGGCCACGTTTCGCTCATGAACATCATAATTATTGGTTCCAAGATATGCCCACCGCAGAGAGAGTTTTCATCATTTATATGTATGATCTGGCCGGCCACCATGAAAATCCGAAAACACAAAGCCCTAAGTGTCTGACGGCTGAACACCCATGTAGCAGCAGATTATAAAATATGTAAACTCAATATATATTTTGTTGCTTACAAAATTTAATAATATGGCATATTACAACCATTAACCAACGCAATGATAAATCTCTTTGTCTATTTCTCTTATTAACTAAGCACAATGATAAACCTCTGTCTTTTTCTGTCCCGCAGGTCTCAACGTTTTTATGTCGATTATAATTAACTAAATTATTTTTATGACAACAAACCTTAAATGACAATTAAAAAAAAAAAAACGAAAACTTGTGAAGTTAAATTTGACATTACCCACGATTCGATTTCAGCGACATTCAGCTACTGCAATTCCAATATACAATTAACATAACGTTGAGGTAGACTTGAATGAATGATTTGATTATTCTATTGGAATGCCATATGTACACAGCAATGATTTAACATATAAATTAATCAATTCTATATTGTGAGCAATCTTCTTATGCATGAAGACTCAAATAAGTCAAATCAATGAAACTACCATGTCAACTCTGTAATGAAAATTAAATGGTTGCACCTAACCTTCTTTCTTCCAAAGTGCATCACAGGTTATTTATTATCAATTGAGATTTTATAATCTCACAAAGTCAATATATAACTGCACAATAAGCATTTAAACACGTCAATTTGCATGTGAAAACCGAATCTACTGATTGGTGCTGCTGTAGGCTATAGTGCTGTTGTAGGCTATAGCTCTGTTGCAAACACTGTTACATTGCAAAGTTTATTCTTTGAGCCATTGGCAGAGGGTTTACCATTTCAAAGGCTAGATAGATCAAGCTGTTGTAGGCTATAGCTCTGTAGGATACGCTATGTGCAGGGCAGGGACTAGCTGCCCCGCAGCCCATCCCAAAAGGATCATGCATAGACGGAGATGGTTCTGTACAAAGGAGATGGTTATGTACAAAAGAGTCACGATGTTATAATAGGATTGGCCCGCCATGTTCTATATTCTAAATAGGATCTCCGCATGTTATTTTGATCTTTTCCGGTCTTTTAGGGTCAGTGGGCATCGAGTTGCGCCCTTTTAAATGGTTTACTTCATACTATATTATCAAATTAACTTGATGAATTGGCTGTCAACTCATTCTCAAATTGCTGACTGGACATACCTCTTGACCACGAAGAGTGATCCCTCGACATCTTTGCGACTCTGCGCAAAATCCATGTCAGTCTCTGGAATTTCACATTTCTATTAAGCAAAATCTCTGCAGATTTTACCAATTTTCCAAAAAAAAACAATAAAATGACCAAAACCTTGATGACATAATTAAATTCCAGCAAAAGTTCGTTTTATGTTCAGAACGACAGAAAAGGAGTACACACCCATTGGCTTTGTTCGGTATTGAATTCGTAAAATGTAACATGAGCGGCTGTGAAGAGGATGTCTTCAACACAGGGATCGATCCGCTTAAGCACGGTGAGGTTGAGGAGCTTGGTGCTCTGCTGGTCCAGTTGTGGCATCAATTTCCCGTTCTGCGACATCGGGGTTCCTTATTATTATCTGGCCCTTTGGAAGGCCACACTCCCTTATTGTATCAGGCTGATGGCTATTCTCAGAAGCGCCTTCGGGCCTAATTGTAAATCCTCCGAAGAATGAGCTGTATACCTCCCCGGGCTATATACACATGGAATTTTGTTGGTTCTCGTATCATAATTTCACGGCACCGGCCCTTGCATTTGCTGCCAAGAACAGAAGGCAGGCACTGCCAGCTATGGAACTGCACTGCACCTACGCTCTTGCCGAGGTGAAACTTGAATAAAAACCATGCACAGGACGCTGCTGGTGGCTGGACCAGCTAGGCAGGGACTAGCTGCCATGCAGCCTATCTTGTTATGTATAATGATCCATACTCTATATAACTCAAGTTATCTTTGTCAAGTAAAATGAAAATTCCAATGGTACAAGGTCATCTTCTCCTGGTTGGAATTTAAACCATCATTTATTTTAACCTTGAAAATAGAAATAAGAAAAAAAAAAAAGAAAATCATACTAAAGCCTGGAAACATAGCTAGGAAATGTTGCCAATTGCGTTGTATAACATTTTCATATAATCTAGTACTAGGTCTTTTAAAACACAAGAAAGCATTGTATTCTTTTCATGTCGCCTGTATAAAATATTTTCATTCTGAAAAATAACATTTTTATCTTCAAGAAAAAATGATAAGTTTTCTCTTTATATGTCTATCAACAAAAAAATTTTAGTCTTTCTATTGCTAGTGTTTTATCATCTTCTTATGTTTGATCAATTAAAGTAATATCATTTTGAAAATAAGCCAAATAATACAACCTAGTAGCTACTTCATAAGGTCTTATCTCTATAAAGAAATGATTATAGGTACTTCCAAATATCTTGTTAAATATGATAATAAATTCATTATTTTCTCTTTTCATAGCCTAAAATTTTGTAAGATATTGATCATATATTTTTGCCTCACCCAAATTTTACAAGAAATGATCAAGAAAATAAGTCCAAGAACCTATTAAATTATCTTTTAAATATCTAAACCATATCCTTACCTCTCAATTAACTATGTCGTCAAGGAATCTTCATGTTCAATCTCTAATGATTCTATGACGTTTTGAAAGGCTTGCATGTGTTGCTCTCTTGAAATGTTATCTTCTCCGTTAAACTTGGGAAGATACTTGAGATAGTTTGGGGGGAAATTATGAAGAATTAATGAAAATTTTGAAGGTCGGTACCATTTTAAAATCCATGGATGCAAAGTTGCAGGTTATTAACTACTTGAATATTGATAATAGTATTTTGTAGAAGATAATTAAAAAAAGATCATTATTGTTTTCATAATAGGAAGAGGATTTTTATAACGGAAAGATATGACTAGAAGAGAAATTCCTCTTTTCTAACAGAAGAAATAACTTTCTTAATATGCTATTTTTTATTTGTACAAAATCGAAAAAAAATTTCAACAATTACATAAAAAAAATTAACAGTAAACTAATTAATAGAATCAAAATTTATTAAGAAATAGATATTACTTGTAACTATTGTTTCTGGAAGAAATACTTTTATATGTAGAATTTACTTAAAATCTGATTAAAAGATAAATAACTTGTAACTCATTCTTATTCACCTAAAAAATTAGATCTAAAAAATTCCCTAAATAACCTGAGGGAAAAACGCAACCTTCATTCCTCGATAACGACTTAAACATAAGGACTATGAAAAGTCTTCCAATTCTCTCAAAAGTTAGTATACTTTTATAATGATTTCCTTATATGTGACTCGTTAGAATTATTCATGGCATTAGGTGAGTCTTAAATCACTCTTCTATCATTCCAATATGCATTAGGTCTGTCTTTCTTGCTCATAAATTAGGTGTGTCTTTCTTGCTTATAGGACAATAAAATGAATTGATGTGTTATATTGAATCATTCAATAAGATGGTGTGGGATTGGAGTTTGTTTTGTAAGCAAAATGAACCATTTTTTAGTTTGACTTTAAGTTGGTGAGAGGCTTACGTTAAAATCATATTTTTATTTTTTTTATCTTGTTGTAATATTTTTTTTTTTTATATTTTGATTTTGCCTGGGTTTTTACTAAATATTGAATTGGATTTTTATTTTAAGAAATTTTGAGAAAAATTTGGTCAAGTACCTTTTGAGAAAATGTACTTTTTCTGTGTTTTTTTTGGATTTTTGTTTCAAGTCAATTTTTATTTTAAAATTAAGATTTGGTTGAAATTTTTAGCTAATATAAGAAATATATATTTAAGATTTATCTATCTAACTAAGAAAATATCTATTTAAGATTTAGAGTTGTAATATTTAACTTTGAAAAACAAATATTTATTTTCATATATTATTGAAAAATCTATATTTTTTATTGGAGCATAACATTAAAGTCTTATTGTAGCCTTTGCACAATATGATGCTATGTGGATAACTCCCTCATATATTTTTTCCATAATTTTGCAATGCAGTTGCAATATTTATGCTAGATTTTTAGATATTTGTGCAGTTATTTCTTATTGTTAAGCTAGTAAAACCATCCAAAATTAAAATGTTTGAAAATAGCTCACACTCAAGTAAATAATATTTTCCATTAATTACTATTCACCATAATTTAAGCAGCTAGTTACATAAAAGGTAGATAAAAACACAATGTAAGTAAATATTAGTTATTGTGCACTATTATTTATGTCTTCTTCAATATTTATATGGTCAAAAAATTTTGACATCTTTATTTTTTAATAAAAAATTAAATTTTCTACTCTTACATCAATTTACTATTTTTTATATCAATTTACTATTTTTTAGAAAACATAATTTAATAGAAATAAAAAACATAATTTAATATAAATTTACTATTTTCCGGAAAGCACAATTTCTACTGAAGTAGCGACCACTAAGCTACCCTGCTATACTGGTTTAGCGACCACTAACCTACCCTGCTATACTGGTTTATTTTTACTTTTCATTGAACATAATTATTTATATTAAAATTTTAATATTATAAGGCTAAATTTTTAATACCTAAAATTTAAAGTGTAAACGTACTATGGTAGGTAATGAAAAGCCATAAAATAATAAAAAGGTGCTCTATCTCAATCATTTAAATATCCATAAATTCAATGGGACTGATGTCGACTTAGGTGTAATTAGATAAGCTTATTCATTGGGACTCATGTCGGGCTAGGTGTAACTAGATAAGCTTATTAGAAGACAGCAAATAAATAAGATATACTTCGTTAGTTTTTGTTGGATGGATTTATATGTTTTTTCTTTATTAATATGAGTAGTTAAAGAATATATAATGTTTGAATTATTATTAATATTATGTATATTAAGTTTAATAAATATAAAAATAAATAACAAAACAAATTGTTTGACATTTTAAAATAAACCAATACAATTCATTCATCATAAATATCAAAATAAAAATTAAATAATAAAAAATTTGAAATTTAACTCATGCACATGGGGACCATCAAGAGGGTTAGTTTGAGATGGAGTATCAACGAAACACTTACTATCGTAAACTGAATCATCATGAATTCAGCCTCTAGAATTTCGCAACTTAGTGCGAAAAACATGGATTAATTAGCTCTTGCTCAGTCCATTAAAATATCGCCGTACGGTGTATCACCCTCAACTGAAATTTTTCAATATACGACTTTGTGTAAGGTGGATTGAGCAGAAATCTGTTAAAAAACCATAAAAAATAAAGAGAAGTTTTCGTCAAAGCTATACCTATAGCTATATAGAGCGAGTCTAGCGGGTTAGCACAGGGAATAAGCGTACTTATCTTCAACGCTGAGGGCTTAGCTTCCAATAGAATTTATTCGAAGACATAAATAAAAAATAAAACAGTTTTTTTTTTTAAACCTCATTTGTGATTTTATTAAATGTGTTTTTTGTTTTAGTAAATATTTGGGGAATTCAATACATTATCATTTTTTTATCATTTTTCTATTGGATCTTTCATTGAGATAATGACTAAATTTATGGGAGAGAGATTTCAACATAGACTTTTTCTACATGTTTACAAGAGTACATTATTATTTATGGTGAACATAAGAAAATATAAAAACAATACATTGAATTATTTGAGGGATTTTTAGAGCAATGAATCCTCATGGAGTTGGGAACTTAAGCCAAATTAGAATATGTTTCATGTTCTTGCTTCTCTTTATTGGATTTCTTGCCACTTGTGAAAGAGGGTTCCATTGCATTCTCAGAGAAGGACTTTTCAGGGTCATTTCCTCTTCATGATTCTACATGAATTGCTCGAATTGCCATAACTTCCTTGTAGAATTTTGGGATAGACTACTTCATTTGTGCACAAGTGGAAGGAGTCAATTGCAATGTCCTTTTCTCAAAAGATGGATCTCAACTAGGAGGAAGGGGTATCTTCTTCTTGTTCAACATCTTAAAGAGCATGAAAATGGTTTTTGTTGAAAGAAGGTTTTGGGATTGGATCTCCTACAACAAATTTCTTTGGATCTTTAGCCTTGTTTTGTTGATTCGTTCTTTGCTTTTGTGCTAGTTATAAGCTCCTCTCTTTAGAAACAGGGGCTTGAGTCTGCTCATCGTTTTTTCTTTAGGTGTAGTTTTTGTTAAAGTACCTATGGGAATGACATGCATGCATTTAGAAGGAATCTGCTCATAGTCTAATTCTTGTATATGGGTTCATTTGCAAAGATTTATATTTAGGGTCTCAGGTAAACCTTCATTGAGGTTTACCTTAACATAGATGCAAGCATAAGAAAATTGACCTCTTTTTTGTTTTTCTTTATCCAGATAGTGGCCTAGCTTGTTTCCAATTTCTTTGAGTACATCACTCCCCCAAAGATGAAGAGAGAGGTGCAACAACCAATCCCACACGAGGATGGTAATGATCGTAGAATTTGCATTGAAATCAAGAGTCCATGGAGTAATAAAGAGGCCTCTGAACCACACATGCAATACAGATATGATTTGAAAATCAAATCTCTTGCCATTTTATTGATAAACAAAAATACATGGAAACCTCTTCCAACTATAAGGAAAGTTACTTATCCTTGAAGCTTTGGGGCCTATTGCTCCACGATTAAGGTTTCAATAGCTTTTTGATTTGACCACAAACCCATAAAATTGCACATCCTTATAGAGTTAAGGCTCTCTTGCACAAATATTAAAGGAGAGAGACCCACTGGAGCTATCTCATGTAATTTCTTCATAAATTTTTGCAGAGAGAAGAAGTCACCTTAGGTTTTTGAACCTCCACTAAGGCTTTGAAAGTTACATCTTCCTCCATGTCACTGCGAACAAAACAGTGAAAAAAAAGTTACCAGGCAATGATCCACATGTCTAAACCTTCCAAAGAGACACGATCTTGCTCCAAACTTACAATGGCAAGGGAAACCCTAGTCTCCTAAAGCCTTAATACACAAAGCACTCCATCCCCACTTTTTATGTGGCAAAAGTTAAAATTAACATGTCTGCATTATTATGGAACCAACATTGGCACATTAACATGACCTACACCTTGAACAAACTTTAGGTGAATTAAATTATGAAGGGGAGTGTGTCTACTTGGTTTTGAATTGGGGTCATAATCACTAGAACTCTACAATTCGACCATGATGGTCCTTTCATTCTATTAAATAAATAACATAGCATTGCGGTGGCTTTTTCCTGGATTATGTTTGTGAATAAATTCAGTTAATGGAGATTCATTTTTGAAATGCTATGCTTTGTAGATCTAATAACTCCTTCAACTCACTCCATGCTAGGAGTTTATCTATCTCTACCTTTCGTTTACTTATTGCAATGCAAATAATTTAAAATTAACAAAATCCATAACAACATTATTTTAATACAAATAAAATTAAGATACAAATGTAATTGTAAGCTTAGCGTTAAGATGCATATTAGTTTATTTCTAAATGGAGTTTAAGTTTCATTTAGTTCTAAGTTCAAATTTTATGAGAAAGATTGAGAATAGAAACTATTTTTAATTTTAAGTTTTTTAATATAAATTATATACATATTTAATAATGTTGAAGTTTAGAATGGTCACCATCAATCATCATATACTAAAGTCATCACCATTAAAGCATAATAAATCCTTAAAAATAAAAAGTATATCCAAAAACCAAAAACTTATATCAACTATTTTTACCTAAATTAAACTATCCCGAAACTTCTAAACTAGATTTAATTTCAGCCAAACTTCATACCACCCTTGTAATAGCATCCTACTCTAAACAAGGGAGCCACTGCCGTGCCAGTAGTCCCTGCCGAGGTCTGCCACAGCAACAATACAAAATTGTAATTGTAATCATAATTGAATTTCTGGTTTTTGAATTGTTTAGAAGCTAACTCGTAGATGGGTTTTATTTGTACCATGCATTCTTCATAGTGATCCAACACTATGGATTTGTGCATAGTGAAAATCAATTTACAACACCAGGTCCCATGAAGTTTAAGTTGGTTAGTAGGTAAACCCATTAAGCCTTAGACGAAGCTAAACATTCGTGTAGAGTGGAAATACATGACATTGAATCCTATATTTTAATATATATAAATAACAGGCTCACATCCAACTGGTGGTGAAATTTTACAGTTACATACATGTACGAAAGGTCTAACACTTAAAAAAAACATATCATGTTATTTAGCTTTGCAAATAATGGAATGAACACAAAAAGGGTAGCTGCGCATCAATGGAAGACCCTAGTAAACCCCTTCGAGATAGACCCGCAGCATACAGACCTTTCCAGCTGTTGGGAAATGGAGCTTTAGGGAGTCCCTCTTCTGAGAAAAGCCCGCCATCATCCTGAAGGTTCAAAAAGTCTACTCTTTTACCATCATTGGGACAATGATTCGGGTTAATTTTTTTTAGAATTTCAGTATTGTAATCTGCAGGAACCAAGAAAATAATTAATAGTCAGGAACTCAAAATAAATGTTGTAAAACAAAATAAATATAGGAGTTTGTTAGTAGGCATATAAATTAAGAATTGCATCCACTTTGAGCCACACCAACTTGTACTAATGGTGGGATTTGTTTCCAGGGAGTTTCAAACCTAATGCTTTTTCACTGTAGACTGCTTTAAACTAAACACCTCCTAATAAGTTAAGCTCTTGTGATACTGCAATTTTTTTAATTATTAGAAAATTAGAACCATATAGTTTTTATCTTTTCTAATTAAAATAAAAGAATTGAAAATTAAAATATTTTATCATTAAACATTTTGAGAAAAAAACTAATATTGAGTATGTTTAAAATAGTAAAATATAAATATTAAAAATCTTTCCAAAATCATTCAAGTACAAAATAACATATATAAATGCACATAATAAAAAAATAATATAAACCCAAAAAGATCCAAAAATCAATCTAATATAAAATGATATATATATATTCATACAAATCTAAGTTGTTTGTGATAAGTTTTGGAGTTTATTTAGATATATTTACTGGTATAGTTGGTTGAGACAGCTATTTGTTGAGATTACAAATTAGGTTGTGAACCCTTTACCATTTGTTTAAGATAAATCTATATATACATATATAATTAGAAATTTGTTTTTATGCTCATCTCTCTTAACCATGGTACACAAGATATGACTTAAAATGTGTTATATTGTTGCATAGCATAATCATTCATCCATGTTACAACAGGGAACAGGAATATCCACTAATATTTTCATTCATCTGTCAAAATTTGCTACAAGTACAAAAACTGGGATTGGAAAATTTCGTTAGTACTTTTGTTTAAGAGATGCCAAATTTGTAGTGTGTGATATATATAAAAACAATTTAAAAAAATGATGTTGGCCATTTTCCAAGCCAATAATAATACAAAACAAGTGAGGATGGTTTCACAGAGCAATGAATCAATTACAAGAAATCTGAAATGATGCCAATCATTTTTCAAGCCAATAATAATACAAAACAACCGAGGATTGTTTGAGAGAGCAGTGAATCAATTACAAGAAAACTGAACCTGTCACAATCGTAAAAAAACGAGTTGGCTAGATATCAATAGAGGCGATCCCAGTAAATAGCATCAACGCCAATTACTTTTGAAAATAAATAAAGCCATTAAAAAATAAAATATGATGATGATCAATAATTATAATTAAACATGAATAGCTTTATAATTAAACCTGAATAGCTTTTGCAAAAACGAGTTGGTTGGATATCAGTATAGGCGTTCCCTGTAAACAACATAAGTCCAATTACTTTTGAAAATAAATGAGGCCATTAAAACATTGAAAGAAAAGTAATTAGCTGTAATTATAATTAAACCTGAAGAGCCTCTGCAACGGAATCTCTAGATTCAAATTTGATTAAAGCATAACGACTCGATCCCTGACAGTTGCAAATATTAGCGTCTCAACATAATTCCTCTCCGCGGAGATTTCAGGTGTTTGAAAATTTTGAGAAATGAAATGTATGTAGAGAAAGAAAAAACGACAGAGACACCTCATTCACCAGTTGAATTTTTCCAAGTTTGATATTTCCAAACCTCTTATACTCCTTTTCGAGCCGAGATACAGAAATGTTTGGAGGCAAATTATCCACGTATATTATTGGCCCGATTCCTACTTCTTCAACGAATTAGAGAAATATAGAGACACGATGTTACCTGTTCATGTCGAAGGTTGCAATTGGATACTTGCCAACAAAACCGATAAAGGCTCAAAACAATTCACCCAGAACCCATGAAATCGACAACAACAAAGCAACCTAGAAGTGGGTTAACATGCTTCAGGCATTGTGTTGGTGCAGAATTGAATTCTAGAATGGGATTCTCCATGAACACTTCCAGATTTAGATTATCTATGAAGAAGATGGGAGGTTAGCCTCAACGATCTTCAAAAAATACCTTAATCACTCTGAACCTTACAACAAGGAGCAGTAACACTACCAGTGAAAAATCAAGAGTTACCTGCTATGCCTGGTCCAAAGATGTCGTGCTTTGTAGAGCCATCTCATCACCGGGGAGGAGTGCAAATGACAGATTTTTCGGGCAAATGGGTGGGTGGTTAGCTAAATCGTTCGAGACAAGTGAAGAACATCAGATTCAACCTTAAATTAAATCAAAAGTGGAGATGTTTACAAGTGCCCCATCTCCAAACATCTGGCTACCCGGGGTTTTGTATTAGCGAGGCTAGGAAACTCCGTGGTAAAGACGTACAACAATAGAAAACAAATAGGAAAAGAATATTGTCCACATTAAAAAATTATGCCTAAAAGTATAGCATGAAGCTATGAATGGCATAGAAAAATTAGGGATCATGGTAAGTATACATTTTAACTAATTCACATGTGACATCGAAATACAATTGACGTCCTTCCGAATCAAAGACGAATCTTGAATGAAAAAACCAAGACTTGTTATGAGACAGAGCCCAAGGCGTTGTAGCCAGGGTTGAGTTACAGTGCTGTGGGACAGCCACTCAAGAGTGGCATCTGAGCTTGAGCAGGCCAGACAGAATTCTCGGGCGTGGCCAGAATTTAACACCTTCGTGTTACAAACCCTCGAGTAGGGCATTTTAAACAACCCAACCTTAAGGAGTCAAAAGGGATCTAGTAGAGTGTTATTAAGCTTGTGGCTGTAAGCGGATTTAGAATTTAAAAAAAAATTAAATACAAGATACATTTGCAAATTGTGCAGTGTAGTCAATCAATAGTAGCAATTATCCACCAACAGTTGGCCGAATCTGATTATCCATGAACAGAGAAACTTCACAGTCCATTTAATGCAAATACACCCTTAGAGCATGCAGTTCAGGGACAGTAAAAGAATAAAATCCAACATCTGAGTACAATCAGCATATTAACTTACATTACAGCAATAAGAGGGAAGCATGCCGTAGCATGACCATATACAGTCGTACCATAATCCAAGCCTCGGGACAGGGACTAGAAACCATGGCCAAATGCCAAAGAATTCTTATAACAAAAGAAGTAAAGCTATACAAGGGAAACCCGAGCTTGCTCTCAAGAACTTCCATACAACTCGGCAGAGAAACAGTCGAAGAGACCCTTAGCTAACCGTCCAATGAGTAATGAACGAAGACTTTCCATTGAGGGCGCCCGAATGAAAAATGCATACCTGGAACCCTCGACCCGGTGCAAGGAGGACTTCCTTAAAGTAGAGTAGGCGCCCAACCTGTATCCACAACCAAGGTAGGAAACAAAGTAAGACTGTGTCAGTATGTGAACTAGAAACCAAATTATAACACTTTAGATGAGGGGACGCAGTGGCTAAGAGTTGGGAACCTACCTGGGTCGGGTGGAGCCATCGCGAGCCAGAACAACTTTCAATGTTGCAACAGACCTTCACCTTTGAGACCCAAACTCTGCAACCAAAGAATGCAGACGAGGTCACGAATAACACAAAATAGAGGTGTAGCTAATGTGTAGAATCTCAAAAAAAAAAGAAACAACTTCACTGCAAGTTGTTTACCTGAAGGATGCAGGAAACCTGGTGTCACCAGCGGTGGAAACAGAATGGAGAAGTTAACAGCCTGAGCGACATGAGTTCTGCCTACCAGAGCTGGCACTGCGGGAATCGACTTGCAAATGAATTCCACTATCCTGAATGAGGCTTAGGTTTTAAACCGCGGGTTGGTGTTAGCCGTTGGATAGCCAGGCGAAATCATCACCCTCGATGATGGCAGGACTACCCACAGTGCTGACACAAACTGCCAGCCACGTACAGAACGAACCACCAGAGTTAAAGGCACCTTACCTTGACCATGTGATGGCGGATGAACTACCAAACGTCCTGATGCGGCGTGGATAGCAATTGCATGTCATCCAAGTGGCAAAGTAAATGAGCCATAAAGTCCTTACATTGGATCTGGGAAAAATTCATGAAAATTCACAGAGCGAAACAAGCCATCCAAACTTTGGTTAAATTTTTTTTTTGGATTTGGAAATTCAGCGACTGGGCAATAAGACCTCCAATATAAAACTTTGGATAAAAAGCAAGAAACATCAAGGCTTTAAAATAAAACTTTGGATAAAAGCGGAAAACATCAAATAATGCTATGGTCAACCCAAAATAATAGGCAGTCAATGGCAAATCGAACGCTAATAGTCCCAGCAGGAACTAATAATATTTTTACCTAAATTAAACTCCCGAAATTTCTAAATTAAATTTAGTTTTAACCAAACTTCATACCACCCTTATGATAACATCTCACTCTAAATAATATTTTTAACTAAATTAAACTATCCAGAAACTTCCAAACGAAATTTAATTTCAATCAAACTTGATACTGCCATTGTGATAACATCCCACTCTAAGTAAATAATTCTTCTATCGCATAGACAAACTAACCCCTTTCTAAGCTCAAACTTACTTTTATATAAACAACTGTAGTCATGATTGAAACTTTTCCAACTTCCCCTTAATTTATGACGAGGAAAACGTCCTCCCACCTGAAGATTATCGTCATTGAAACTTTTCGAATTTACTCTTAAATTTATGACGAGGAAAAAGTCCTCGCACGAGAAGATTACTTTGGTCGAGCGTCGACCAGACTGGAACGATTCCAAACATAACAGCTGACATACAAATCGAAGATTCTTTTGACGGAAAATCTTCAATCTCCCCGATTTCAGAATCAACGTCGTGCCCGTGATAAAGCATGGTGAATAGTAATAAACATGGGAGCAGGAGCCTCCATTATATTTAATATAGTGGTCGCGAACAAATTTCTTTGATTCTCGGTCCATGTTCAATTATTTTACAGTAACTCGATTACATCGCCCTTCTATTAATCCATAATTACAGGACGCCAAGACCACACACTGAGTCTCACAACACGTCTGTTGCCTCCGATTCTCCATCTTTACTTTCTTTAATTAGGTCTGACTATTTCCATTTCCGGTGAGGATACAAACGACGACTTGTAGGTCTGCCGTAATCCCTGTATATGTAGATGTGAGGAAGCACGCCTCATTGTTTCTGCCATTGCTTGGATAGCTCTGTTGCATATTTGGGCTTTTTGCTCTTCAGTCTGCAAAGATCGTCGTGAACAATACAGTTGAGGAGTCAGGGAGGCGCACAAATTAGGCGGGGTGGAATTGAATCAGAAGAAAACAAGGGAGGCATGAGTTCGATGGAGCAGCAGCAACAAGAAAAAGCATCGAAGCGGGAACTGCACGGTCCACGTCCTTCACCGTTGAAGATCTGGAAGGACTCTCACAAGATCCGGAAGCCGACGTTGCCGTTGCCTGCCATGGCATACAGGCCACCGGTGATTATATACACGCGCTCTCCTGAAGTCATACACACTGAAGCCCAGGAGTTCATGACGCTCGTCCAACGCCTTGTTGGAGATGGTAATTTCCCCTGTGCGCGCAGGAGGCTATCAGCTAAACCGCGCGGTCAGCAGTCAACCACAGCTCAGCAGTCAACCACAGCGCCAAAACCACCGATGCAAACTTAAAACCGGCAAAGTGGTTTCCGTGCAACGAGCTCCGATGCAATCTGGAGCTGACAACTGTCCAGCAGTGATGCTGGCTTGACATCAGCAAGTCACATCCATCAGAAGGTATCACTTGGTTAACTTACCCCGCCCTATATGCGTCCGATAAACAGTGAATGTCCTCTGCCGTTTGATTGTTTGAAAAGTCTCCGCTGGTTAAGGTATCCGAAGTACATACGTTCCTGATCAAAAATTGAATGCAGCAGGGTTGTATTAACATAATAAGCCATACCATATGATTAATGATTACGACATGTCTTTGGTAAAACATTTAATGTTTGCTATGGGGCGTAGTGTTTAGGTATGGGGGTATGTAATTTTATTTAATTACATAATGAGTCGTATGACATTTTTTATGAGAGCGTTGACTCCATGTAATAAAAAAAATTGCACACGGTGAATTGTATTGTGTTCGCTCCAGCCAATGAAAACCAGAGGAGAAGAACAGAGGATATTGCACACGGGGATGAGATGAAGTGGGTTTTTGCAGCAGTAAATGAAAAATCCAAGGATTGTAATCCAATGTGTGTCATGTGAAAACACACGGTGAATATTAAACCAGAGGGTCCGCAGCACAGAAAATGTAATGTGAATATTGCATTGCACATGAGGAGAAGAGTGTGTGGGCTCGGAGCAGGCATTAAAAAGAACCCAGGAGATTGTCATGTGAAAGCATAAGGTGAAAGTAAAAACAGGGTCAGCGGCACCTGTAAAAACCAACGAAGAAAAATCAGAGGGACGCACATATATGCATAAATATTTTTGGGGTTTGAAATGAAGATGTTTTTTTATGCAGCAGAGTAAAATGTTTTTTTTCTTTGTAATGTAAAAAGTAAAAGAATGCACAGCAGTGCAGAGGAGGCAGGAGTTGAAAAAGTAAATGAAGAAAACCAAGGGTCGTTTTGGTTTCAAATCCATGAGTTGTTTCACACAGAAGTGAAAAGGTAAAT
>APFE030567221.1:12114-69352 GCA_000404065.3 Pinus taeda | reverse complement strand
AGAAGCAAGAAGATGCCTTGTCAAGTCAACTTGAACAAAGGCACAAGAGAGTGAACAAACTTGAAGAAGAGATTGGACAGTACAAGGTAGAGGTATCCCCCCTTAAGTCTGATCTACAAGAAGCCAAGAAGCAGGCAGAAGAAGCCAAGAAGCAGGCACAAGAAGCTAAGAAGAAAATGGAGAGCAGTCAAGCAAAGAATAAAGAACTCTCCAAAATGAAGTCAGACATCATCTCCCTTAAAATAGCAGTAGCTGAAGCTACTCATAGCAAGGAAGAAACTGAGGGACAGCTTACAAAGAAGAATACTGAGTGTGAAAGATTAGAAGAAGAGATTGTCCTCCTCAGGAAGAAGGTTGAAGGGATGAACAAGATCATGAAGAGCTCTCAAGCTTTGGATGACATGCTCAGCTATCACAGATCTCCATCTGATAAATCAGGACTTGGGTATGTAGGTGAATCCTCAAACAAGGATGAAAATGCTTTAAGAAAAGGAGATGTGAAGAAGCCAGAAAGAAATGGTGATGCTCCTAGTTCCAGCAAAGGCAAGGAGAAAAATGAAGGCTGCAATAGAAGAAAACCAGCTCCAAGAAGAAATGTAGCTGATGGCAAAGATGCAAGAGGCAATGGTGATCATCAAAGGATCTCAAGGCAGCAAGGCTTCAGGAGTACATCAAGCAAACCTCCATCTCCCAGGTACCAAAGTTCATTTTTTGGTTATTGTTATTCTTGCTCAAACTTTGGTCATATGGCAAAAGATTGTAGAACATTTCATGGAGATAGATGTTGTGGTCCCCGACAGTCTCCAAGAAATAATTTTATAAGAAGAAATCATGAATTTTTATTCATGAAAAATGTTGAATGTTTCAAATGTCATAACATTGGGCATATGGCACGAGATCGTAACTTGACATGGGCTCTTACACAAGCTAGACCCATGCAAAAGAAGAAAGTTACACAAGTATGGAGAAGGAAGGAAAAGCAATCCGAAAATCCTTTGAACTCCCCAGCTGATCTAAATTTGTTTTAAGAAGAGTCTGCCAAAAGGAGACAAGCACACATTAAAGGGGAGCTTGTAATTTTTTTTGTTGCTGAACTGTCTTAACAGTCAACTCTTTGATGAAGATTTTTTTAAGGGACAAATATGAAGTTAAATCTGCCATAAAAGCAGAGAAGAAAAAGGGGCAGCGCTCAAATGTGAAGTGTAGCAGCGCAATAAGAAAAGTGTGCAAAGTTGGAGACCCTCACAGCAGTGGGAAGATAGAACAAAAAAAACAGCAGTTGTTTGAATTTTGTTATGGAGCACATGCATTTAAATGCATAGCAATGGAAGGTAGTTTCCTTCTATGTAATGTGAGAGAACATACTCACAGCAGAGTGAGTACAATACACAGCAGTAAATGAATGTAATGTTTTTCTTCATATGCAATGCAGCATGCAAAGAAATGCATAAAGAGAAACAGGGACAGCAGATTTTTAATGCACATTGGTGAATGAAAATGTGTGACAGCAGAAAAATGAAAGGAGCTGCACAACAGTGCATTGTTTAAAAAAAATGAATGAAGACTAAGATTGTGTGAAGCAAGGTGAAAGAAAAGGCAGCAGTCCGTGTTATTTTTTTCTTGTTGTGTGGAGAATGCAGCGCAAAACAACGTGAGGATGATTTCTCTCTATGTGCAAGTAATGGAGAGTAAAGAGTTAGTGTATGAGCACACAACAGTGTGATGAAACAAAAGGCAGCCACAGCAAATTGCAGAGGCAACGCAGCAGCAAATAAAAACAGCCAATAAAACCCATGGATGACAGAGTCTATGGTTATGGGTATGGACAACAATACATAAAAAAAATGCAGCAGCATGATGGCAAGAAGGAGAAGCACAGTAGTGCGAAGAAATGTGTTTTTACACAACAATGCAAATAAGAAAAGGCAGCAGCTTGAAGTTTTTTGGACAGCAGCAGATGGAAAAGAAATTTTTCCTTTACAGCAGTGTAAATTTGTAAGGTGGGACAGAGTAATTGTTCCAGAAAAGACAAAGTATTATGTCTTTGAAGAATGCACAAGAATGCAGAGTTTGCAAAGAAATGTAAGTGAAGTGCAGCGACACAACAGCAAGTGTAGACACAGCAGTGTGGAGTAGACGCAGCAAAGAAGATGGCACAACAGTGCAGCAGAGAATATGCAGCAGCATAAAGTTTTGTTGAAGAAATGAAAGGTAATGGACATCAGTGTTTGGTAGTAATCCCTCCATGAGAGGAAGTGAAGTTCTTAGTGTATCCCTCTGTCACGAGGAAGGTGCTCTTAAGCACAGGTAAATCCCTCTATCAAGAGGATGATGCTTTTCAGCATAGTCACAGGTGTATCCCTCTGTCAAAGGAAGGTGTTCTTCAGCACATTGTTATGGTGGATCCCTCTATCACGAGGAAGGTGCTCTTAAGCACAGTTTCAGGTTAATCCCTCTATTAAGAGGAAGACTATTTTGTTGCTTGTGGAACTACATCTGAAGCAGCGTTAGTGGATCCCTCTGTTAAGAGGAAGATTTGTTGTCTTTGGAGAATCCCTCTGTGAAGAGGAAGATGCTTTTTAGCATAGACAGATGAATCCCTCTAGTTTAGAGGAATATGCTTTTCAGCATAGACAGTGGTTAATCCCTCTGTTAAGAGGAAGACTCTTTTGCAACAGCAGCATGCCAAGGAGTTGAGGAAGTGTTTGGGTAAGACTGAATGCCCAGCAGGTGAAATTAAAGGGGAGTGTTGGAGATGGTAATTTCCCCTGTGCGCGCAGGAGGCCAGCAGCGAAACCATGCGGTCAGCAGTCAACCACAGCGCCAAAACCACCGATGCAAACTTAAAACCGGCAGTATCATATCGCACCACCCTTCAGCGAAAAGTAGTTTCCGTGCAACGAGCTCCGATGCAATCTGGAGCTGACAACTGTCCAGCAATGATGCTGGCCTGACATCAGCAAGTCACATCCATCGGAAGGTATCACTTGGTTAACTTACCCCGCCCTATATGCGTCTGATCAACAGTGAATGTCCTCCGCCGTTTGATTGTCTGAAAAGTCTCCGCTGGTTAAGGTGTCCGAAGTACATACTGACCTGATCAAAAATTGAATGCAACAGGGTTGTATTAACATAATCGCCCATACCATATGATTAATGATTACGACATGTCTTTGGTAAAACATTTAATGTTTGCTATGGGGCGTAGTGTTTAGGTATGGGGGTATGTAATTTTATTTAATTACATAATGAGTCGTATGACATTTTTTATGAGAGCGTTGACTCCATGTAATAAAAAAAATTGCACACGGTGAATTGTATTGTGTTCGCTCCAGCCAATGAAAACCAGAGGAGAAGAACAGAGGATATTGCACACAGGGATGAGATGAAGTGGGTTTTTGCAGCAGTAAATGAAAAACCCAAGGATTGTAATCCAATGTGTGTCATGTGAAAACACACGGTGAATATTAAACCAGAGGGTCCCCAGCACAGAAAATGTAATGTGAATATTGCATTGCACATGAGGAGAAGAGTGTGTGGGCTCGGAGCAGGCATTAAAAAGAACCCAGGAGATTGTCATGTGAAAGCATAAGGTGAAAGTAAAAACAGGGTCAGCAGCACCTGTAAAAACCAACGAAGAAAAATCAGAGGGACGCATATATATGCATAAATATTTTTGGGGTTTGAAATGAAGATGTTTTTTTATGTAGCAGAGTAAAATGTTTTTTTTTCTTTGTAATGTAAAAAGTAAAAGAATGCACAGCAGTGCAGAGGAGGCAGGAGTTGAAAAAGTAAATGAAGAAAACCAAGGGTCGTTTTGGTTTCAAATCCATGAGTTGTTTCACACAGAAGTGAAAAGGTAAATCTGTAAATCCCTGTAAGTTTTTGTTTTCACACAGCAGTGAATGTAAATGAAATATTTACACACAGAGGTGTAAAATTTCATAGGAGGCAGAGTAATTTATCTTGTAATGTTTTGGTGAATCCCTCTGAGTGAAAAAGGATGAACATGTCTCTGTAAATTCTCAAGTGAAAACAGAGCTTTGGTTTAATGTTTTTTTTGGTAAATCCCTCTCAGCAGAGAGGATGAATGTGTAACTGTGAATTTATTTTAATGAATGGAAATATTTTATGGTGGTGAAATACTCTGTTCTCAGCTATTTTTAAAAAGGGTCCTCTGTGCAAAAAGATCCTGGAGCAAAGGAAACAGAGCATTGGCTCTGTGGTGTTTGTCTGGTTTTGGTATTTTCCCATCCCAAGGAAAAATACCCAACACGCCTGACAGGTCGCGCTAGCGCTCACGGTGATTTCAGTATGCCCTCCTCCTCTTCTTCTAACTTTCAATCTCAAAATTGTCATGCACTTCCCTATTCTCATACCTCTGTACCTGGAAACCCTAATTTCGTCCAAATTGATGCTTCTCCTAGTCCTCCACGTGGGGTACATGATTTCCTCGTGAAAGAAGATAATTCTATTGCCACGCTTTCAAATCCTTCTGAACTTTCAGGGAACAATCGATCTCAGTATTCCACTGTCCAATCCATGTTATCTCCGACTATTCGGTATGGTTCGATGTGTCCCTTATCCCCCAACTTCTTCTTGCCATCATAGCCTATGTTATCTCCCAATATATTTCACGAGTTTCCACTGTGTACACCCCAGCCAGACTATTGCTATTCGCCTTACAGAAATCTGATACGAATGCAATCAGAACCCATTTTTACACTTCGTGCCATCGACGCAGTTTCCTCGTTGCCCTCTCCTCTTCCCACTGATTGCAATCTATTTAACCATTCAATCTCTCATGATATGGGTAGTTGATGGCAATATGAATGCAATTATTATAACATAGAAGTGCGTGGTGTTTCTGTAAAGTCTTCACCTTAATAATTGATTGGTAATGATGCGCTCAGCAGGACAGTGGGTTTTAAAAAATTTAAGGAGCACGATTACAATAAGACATTAGTAAAGGATGTGGAATGGATTCCACAACTTCTTCGGATACTCAGGCTCAACCATTTTTAAAGGGATAAATCGACTGTCAATATTGGACTCTCTGGAGTCCGATTTCTGTTCACAGCATATGTTTTCCAGTGGTTGTCGCCCTTAGAAGATCTCTCGAGTATCAGAGAAATTCTCTCTTCACTATTATTAAGAAGGTTATTACTAATAGTCTTCAATAAATGTATTTATTGTTGATATTTTTATTTAATTTATATAAAAATAATTATTATAGATTTCTACTAATCTAACAATCGTCACCTGTTAAAAAGAAATGTTAAGTTTTTATTTATCTGGAAAGAAGGTCTAGAAAACTAGACCTGAGTTCTATAATATCTTAGTTGCATTATTAGTTTGTAAACTTATATTGCTATCATTTAGTTATAGGAGCTTTGGAGAGAGTATGTTGTTAGTGTTACATATTAAATACCAAGGATTTAGGGCAATTTATTATCGATTTATTATTTTGCTGTTAGTTTGAATATTTTATTGAGTTTATCAAGCACGCACTTACTAGAGTGTGTATTAGAAAGGTGTAAATGGTAAGATTTAAATTTTATGGGTTGTTTTGATTGGTTTTTTAAATAAATTAGAGGGAGAATATGATCATTTTTATATATAAATTATTTTTTTCCAAATCACCAATATAAGTAAGTGGATAGAAAGAGAATATTAATAAACTGGATAAAACCATACCACATTTTGAGAATAAGTTTTTTTTTTATTCTATCATTTGTTAAAATGAATCTCATGGAGAGGTTGCTCCATCCATGTAGATAATATCTAATTGTTTAATGAATAACATGATTTAAGGAAATATTATATTATTTTACCATTGCATGTGGATGAGAAATATGATATTTTTTAGGGATTGTATGAATACAAGAAAAGGTTTTGAGTTAGTTCACAGCAAAATGTTGTGAAGAA
Organism: Pinus taeda; assembly: GCA_000404065.3. Classification (NCBI taxonomy): domain Eukaryota; kingdom Viridiplantae; phylum Streptophyta; class Pinopsida; order Pinales; family Pinaceae; genus Pinus; species Pinus taeda. Next base: position 63,424 of record APFE030567221.1, on the reverse strand, counting down.
GTTTAATGTTGAAGAGATTAATAGTGTATTTGAAAACCCTTTCTAGGCTAATTGATGGTCATGACAATGTATCCAATGATATCTCTAATATCCTTATTGATTCTAAGAAGGATGATGTTGATGGTTTAACTTCTTATAATGCCTTATTAGTAACTATTGCTAACTTTTCTTCATAGATTGAAAATGATCCTATAGATATTAGGCACTAGATATTAAGTAATATGGGATACACTAATGGTATACTTTGGGACAATGGATATAGTATTTTTGTAAAAATTACTCTTGAGCTTAGATTGGTTAGAGAATAACTTAGACAATTTGAGATTTGATTGAAAGATAAAATTGGCTTTACATCTACTATTATTTTATTTGTTGTAGGTGAAAGTAATGTAACTTAGTTACAAGAAAATGAATCAATTTTCATTGATTTCATGAAATATACTAAAGATTTGGTTGATGAGACTATGCTGAAATGGGAAATTATTACTACTTATATATACAGCTACTTTGTGGCTTTCTTGAGTTAGAATATGAGCTTGTTAGGTTTTCTATTACACCAAAACAGTTAGAAATAATTAACTCCTACTTGTCTATGGTTGTAATTCTCCATTTGAGGAGTTTGTTCCTACACAATAGGCATTTAGTTTCTCCTAGTTTAGTGTGTGGTTGAGAGAATTCCTCAACCACACTACTGTACGTCTAAGATAGAATTCATATCTTGAGACTATTGCTTGTATAAGTATGTGCGTAAATTTCCTCATTCATAATAATAGAATATATTGTTGTGTGCTATTTTATCTTGGTATCAGAGCTTCAGAGCCCGTAAGGGCATCTGGCCCTTCCTGGGCATAGAGAAATAAAGAGATTGGTTTTCCAATCCATTTTTTTATATTTTTCCATCACTGTGGTGGTGCGATATTTAACATCGTCCTGTGTAAATAGAGGCCACTCTGTGGGTTTATGAATCAGAGGAATGGACCATGCTGCGTAAAGAGTCAAGACACTGCGAGTTCGAAGATCTATTTGAGATTTGTTGGCATTGTTAAAGAGTCAACGCCTGTTGGAGAAAAATTCTGCGGCAGAAAGTAGCACTCGCTACCCTAATGAGACCACGAAGAAAAAGTCCACTGCAGAAAAGAGCATTGGAAATCCTACTAAGACCTCGCCTGCCTTGAATGACGACAGCTCATCGAAATCGTGATTAAGTGTGTTGGTGGTTTGGTTTGGCGTATTCAAGACGTTCTAAACTCGGTTGCTGATGAAGACTTGCGAGCGTCTTTATAGAGCGAAGGAGATCATATCAGCATATCGGTGGATTAAGTGAATCTTAGATAAAGAGATCTTGCCAGTCTCGCCAAATATCTCGCAGCGATGTGTTTGATATGAGTGAGTCGATCTCATCAATATCTCGTAGCGTCGTGTTTTATTGCCAGATTGCACTGTTGCCGGATTGTGCTATCAGTGGCCTATGTAACGTCATAATTGCGATTACAACATCGAAGGAACCCGGGACCCCAATGCTCAAACCCTCACGCATCTCTACGGATAATGCAATCGTCTTAAAGATCTGTAATCTGAAAATAAACGACGAATTCTGTCGATCGGAGCAGCAATGTTAATATCAGTAGGGTGAAATCTGGTTTGAGATAGTGCCGATTAGTGACTCCGAGGGAATTTGGCGGTCGCCGGAGGTTATTGTCTGCTTTCCATGTTTTCTTTGAATTTGTGCAAGCGAAGCAGTATTCAGCCTTGTTTAGCCATTCAGGCGGTGGAATTCAGTTTCATGGGGGCTTGAAGTGGTGTTAGAGCTTCGTCGGAGGAGAAGTTTAAAGAGGGGAAGTAAAGAAGGTGGTCACATGGATCGAACGAGGGTGGTTAGGCAGTCGGATTCGTCCCCAGATGTGGCAGTGGACACTACTCCTCTTCTGGGGAACGGGAATGGATCGTCGAATGCGAGCGAGGAAGGCGCCAGAAGTTTGTCGCGGAGGGTGAGCATACGGGGTGCAGCACGATTTCTGCGGAGGGCTAGCAGCTGTACAATCATGAGGGAGCCGTCTATGCTGGTCTGAGAGAGAGCGGCAGAGTAGCTAGAGGAACGACAGAGCGACTGGGCATATTCGAGGCCAGTGGTCATCCTTGACATAATATGGAACCTGGCATTTGTTGTCGTGGCGACGGTGGTGCTCATTCTCAGCGGGCACAAAAATCCTAACATGCCCATTAGGGTTTGGGTTGTGGGCTATGCCCTTCAGTGCCTACTGCACATGATTTGCGTTTTCTTTGAGTATAGAAGGCGACACAGCAATGCACAACAACAGAGGAGCAACTCAGGAGGTCAGAGCAGACTAACATAGCAAAGCGGTTGGAGTGTGCCAACACAATGTTTTCTTTTATATGGTGGATAGTTGGATTTTATTGGATATCTGCTAGTGGTCAGATTTTAATTAATGAAGCTTCTCAGCTTTACTGGCTTTGCATTATGTTTCTGGAATTTGATGTATTTTTCGTAGTCTTTTGTGTGGCACTAGCCTGCGTAATTGGCATCGCTGTGTGTTGTTGCCTACCATGCATTATTGCCATTTTGTATGTTGTGGCAGATCAGGAAGGGGCATCTGAAGAGGACATTGGCCTTCTTTCGAAATATAAATTCAAGTCCATTGGAGGTTCTAAAAAAATCAGTGGTGAGAAATCTGGGCCTTTTGGAGGGGTCATGACTTTATCCACTGGAGAATCATCAAGTGAACAGGTTCTTTCTGCAGAGGATGCAGAGTGCTGCTAGATTGGTCGTCGGATTTCTCTGCAGTAGGAAAGTGAATCAGAAGAACTAAGATCTGAGCTAGAATGGTGGTCAATGTTGCACTTGGGATTTAGAATTTATCAGACTGCAGAGATATAGAAATTTGATGCTTTGTTAATCTGAAAGTTATTTCTTTTATTTCTTGGAATTATGGATAATATTATTGAGCCTTATTGAGCCTAGCTAACTCAATGTAGGTAAAGTTGTTTCGTTAGAATTCATGACTCTAACAAATAACAGGATAAGCATGGAGTTCCAAGAATTTATTTGACAAAGATGCCCAAGATGTGAACAATGAACAAGTGAGGTAAAGGAGCAACGACAACGGTTATGGTGGACAACAAAATAGATGTTTGTTTGAGTTAGTGTGGTTTGTGGAATAGACTCCCTAGCATGTTATAAGCAAGTCCAATTGTTGTAATGGTCATTGTATGTACCCAGAAACTCCAAATGTGGAATGAAATGTAAATTTTTTAAAGGCATCTCAAAGTTCGTGGTGATCTCAAAACCACTTTGTAATGGTTTATGGTTAGCCTGAAACAATCTTTTGTCACTGTAAAGTGAGGGTTGGTGGTGAGCCTAAAACCATCTACAGAGTCTTTGTGGCTGAAGTGCTTTTGTGACGAGCTTGCCTTTGTGGCGGAATCGCCTCTGTGGCTTGAGGTGCCTTTGTGGCCGCATGTACACGAGAGCTTTGTGCTCAATTGAGCAGGTGGACTGTAGAACACCTGGCTTGGACTCAGATGATTTTTTAATTTTCTGAGTAGAAGGGGATTAGCACGCTTTTCGCGCTGACAGACGCGCCAAGATGCACAACTGGCGCGATTGTTTGGCCATTAATCGCGATGGTGCGGAATTTTGCGGAATTTTACGGAAAAATCGTGCCAAGAGTTTCCTATTTCATATGGGCGTGGGTTTTTCACTCGGAATCGTGCCAATTCACCTTCAAGGGGATCTGCGGGAATCCTTATCATCGTTTGACGATTTGTGAGAGGAGGCAGATCTAAGAAGTTGTGGATCTGTCCGAGGGAGGCAGATTGTGTTTTGGAGGTTCTGTACATGCAATTCGCGTGATGGTGGTGGATTTGACTATCATGACAAGTAGTCATTAAAGGGAGGAGTTAGAAATAATTAATTCCTACTTGTCTATGGTTGTAATTCTCCATTTGAGGAGTTTGTTCCTACATAATAGGAATTTAGTTTCTCCTAGTTTAGTGTGTGGTTGAGAGAATATCTCAACCACACTACTGTACGTCTAAGATAGAATTCCTATATTGAGACTATTGCTTGTATAAATATGTGTGTAAATTTCCTCATTCATAATAATAGAATATATTGCTATGTGCTATTTTATCTAAAACCAAGCATTATTAAACTTCCAAATCATTATCATTGCCTTTTTTAATTGGTAAGAGGGTGGATTCCAATGATGTGAGTGTAAAAATCTATCACCCTCCCTCAAAAGAGCGAATCAAAATTGGCTCAAATATCATGCAAAACTATTCTATTTCTCACAAGCTTATGTTAATGTACATAGAAGACCTCAGCGTTCTATATGCATTAACATAAATAAAAAGCCTTCAATGCTATATAATAGTGACCTTTTATGTGCATTAACATAAACTTATGAGTAATAAACATTTTTACAGAGCTTACATGTTCTCTTCCATTAAAGTAAAATTTTGTACGCTCTCTTCCATTAAAGTAAAATTTTATACCATATCCTTCCTATAGAGATTAAAGGAATATGCATATGTGTTTTATGCCTCCTTATAAAAGAGTTGTGAACAATAAAGTTTTGGCTTATTGGATTGAGTGTGCTTGAATTGATAAATATTCATTGAAATAATTGAGTGTCTTTGAATTGATAAATATTCATGGAAACATTTAAATAGGTTATTAGGGTTGAATGTGGAAGCATTTAAATAGGTAATTACGAAACTGTTATAGATGCATATCATTGAATGTACAGTAGTATAGTTGTCCTTTTATTTTTTTTTGTTTATCCATTGATCCATTGATATATCGTAATGCCAATGACAAATACCCCACGCTATATTGTAATGTCAATGACAAAGGCCCCAGCTGAGTCTCGTTACGCGTCTATCGCTCCCGATTCACAATCTTTAATTTCTTTAGTTAGGTCTGACCATTTCCATTTTAAGTGAGGAAAGAAGACTTTAGGTCTGACCATTTCCATTTTAAGTGAGGAAAGAAGACGACGACCCGTAGGTCTGCCGAATTGTATATGCAGATGTGAAGGTGCACGCCTTCTTGTTTCTGCCGTTGGTTGCTTAGTTGGATTTTGTTGCATATTTGGTCCGCTCGCTCTTCAGTCTGCAAAGGTCGTCGTGAGAAATACAATCTACGAGTCAGGAAAGCGCACAATTAGGCGGCGTTTTTTTGAATCAGCAGAAATAAGGGAGCGATGAGTTCGGTCCAGTTTACAATCCGGCTCAAATTTCAGGGAACAATCGATCTCAGTATTCCACTCCTCAATCCTCATTCTCCGACTATCCAGTATGGTTCGATGTCTCGATGTCTCCCTTATCGCCCAACTTCTTCCTGCCATAGCCGCGTCTGTTATGTCCAAATATGTTTTCTCTGTGTACATGACCACAGCCAGACTATTGCTATTCGCCTTACAGAAATCTGATGCGAATGCAATCAGAACCCATTTTTACACCTGATGCCATCAACGCAGTTTCCTCGTTGCCCTCTCCTCTTCCAACGGATTGCGACCTCATTAACCATTCAAGCTCTCGTAATATGAGTGCAATTATTATAAGAGAAAAGTGTCAGATGTTTCTGCAATAGTCTTCACCTTAATAATGGATTAATAATGTTGCGCTTCAGGTCAGCAGTGCATTGGGTTTTTAGAAACCTAATTATCTACATTACCAAATATACCATAAATAAAATATCTAAATTTATATATGAAACATAATTTTATGTTAACTTTGTGGTTAAAAGTAAAAAAAATACTATAATTTACAAGGTAAAGGAGTTGTATATACATTATATAAAGTAATTAGGAAAAAATAAAACATAAAAAATATTTTTTTATAGTTAAAATATTTTAAGTAATCTCACTATTTTATCTCTTTAAATTTTGATACAATTTTTTTTTTAAAATTTTGTATTTTAAAAGAAATTTTCATTTCAAACAATTTGATCTTGAGACCCCTAATTAAAATGAATCTATGCTTGTTTATATTAAATTATACTTTTCATCTATTTTTTTTTCCTATCATAAAAATTATATTATGGAACTTCTTTCTACTCTATATGATAAAAACCTAATATATAGTTAATTTTTAACCAATTTAACATCATGTTTTTATAATTAATTGTAAAGAATTTTTTCTTCTTTATTTATGTTTTCAAAATAATTATCATTAATATAATTAATATTGAAGATTTTAGACTTATTTAGATGTAAGAAGTATTCTAAAAACGGTGATTTTTATCTACTTTCACATCATCCTAATAATATAAATTATATTTATGAATTAGATTTTTTATATTTTATTATTTTTATAGTACTATAACTTTTTTCTAAATTTAGTTATAATAATAGTTTTGACATTTAATCTTATGGAAACTTGCATTTTTCTAAATTTTCCAATTTTCGTTTGTCAGAATTGAAAGTAATGTTAAGAAGTCCATTGTTCTTTATGTTAATTATTTTATTTTTGTACATTAGGTGCTTAATTATATCCTTATTCTCAATAGGCATACGTCCTAGCTCCAAGGAGAAGATGGAAGAAGTGATATTTTTCTTCATTTTAAAATCATAAAATTTTAGATGTGTTTCGTACCCTTTCAAAATTATTTAGAAATGTTCTTAACCAAACTTTTTAGTCACAAGGGATAATTGGAATAATAGGATTATCAACCTTTTCTTACTTTTTCTTCCATATCTAAAAATCCATTTCTTTATAGTATTTTCAAGTTTTTTTTTTTTTTTTCCATATGGAAAAATTCATTTCTAATTTTCTAACACTAAAATAGGCTTTGGAGCCTCCACTAATCCTTTTCTCCACACTATAATCATAGTTTTGTTTGGGATGCACATTAACAATAAAACAATTTATGCTTATATGCATTAACCTCCTCTAAATTGTTGTCATCATTGGTGAAATTAAGGTAATTAGTATTTTTGCAATTGATGATACATAACCTAATTCTTATCAATATTTTATAACATACCAACACTAAAATAAAAATGTTTGAGAGGTGTCACTAGTTTTACAAGATCATAAGGGATTCTAGACAAAAAAATGACATTGCCTACATATAAAATTGTAATAACTAACAATTGCACCACATGTTGCAAAGGAAACATCATAAGGCAGTAGCATAGAAGAAAGAAGTAAAAATTTTAAGATTGTTATTTACCATGAATATAATTAAGAACATGTCAATGTGGTTTTTGGACATCTACACCATTTGTGAGTACATAAATCCATTCTTCCACTGTACCTTATAGTTTTCTCACCACATAGAATTCATTGCTTTGAAGGAACTTCATCCGTAGCCTACAAATGAACACTAAAGACTGGAAATAAGTGTGTGGTAGGAGTGCTAGACAATGCTTAGCAACATCATCTAGTATCCCTAGCAAAAGAGTAGATTCAGGATGAATATTACATGTCATGGAATTTGTTGGTAATGAGTTTTTGCGCATGGAAGAGTTGATATAAATTTGAGTGGCATGGATTTTAGGTTTTGTCTTGAATAGTTTGCAGGTTGTAGCCACTTACAACATTCTTTCAATGTTTCTCAAATCATCACAAAGAGACCCTTCTAATGAGTGTCACTAGCATCCAACTTATGATCGAATCATTTTTTAAATGGGGAACAACAAGTTGCAAGGGTTGTTTGGTTAACAAATATCACTTGAGTCGTTCACCGGACACTGTGAACCTTCATAATAAACAAAGAACTCTTGAATGAGAATATTTATATAAGATCTTACTTTACCATACATAAGATGCCCCTCTCCCCAATAAAATAAGCAACATTAGTACTCACTATTCGATGTAGCAGATGAGTTTCAAAGAGGTTCAAACAATTCCTTGCTAATAGGAATTTTATAGGACCATAATTTAATGAATAATATGGTTGCTCAATGCTTTATACCAAAATTTATATCCAATAAATTACCTTAATGTGGTCACTAACATATAAATCAGAGCTAATGGTAAACTAAAAAATGGCATCAAATGAACTGAGATTTCAGAGAGATCTTTACTTTCATCATCTTCTAGATCCATGCAATTTTCCTTTTGCTTCTCTTTACCACAACACCCTAACGTCCTTGTCAACAATGAGTAGTTGGATGCCCCACATATCTCTGATCAAGTGTGTTTTCCCCAAGTGCCAATGATATCTTTAGCAAATATCACCTAGTAATTTCCCTGTGTTCAGAATTTATTGCATGTCATTTTAGAAACCAGAAAGAACATGAAACTTCCAGAATTCTTAATCACTAGGGCCTAAATAATGCCGTAAGAAAAACTATATACGAAGAGTAGCAGAGCATATATAGAAGAGGCAGTGGACTGAATTGCCAAAAACCAATGAGAAAAAATGATTGCCAGTGCATCGATCAGTCATTGGGATTCCTTTGTTGTATTCTGTTGATAACCATGTCATATATCATAAGCCTAGTTAACATGGTTGTCTAGATATTTGCATTCATAGTTATATTAATTCATCATCTCCTTTTATACAATCCCCGCAGCTTTATAAAATTAGTACTATATGTTCTTGGGTGGAGAATTAATGTTATATTTTCTTATGGTTGTGTTATGTTTTTCTATGTTACAGGAATCAGGATGCTAGTTACATTGATATGCCCAGGCCTTATGCGACATACAAATTTCGTGGAGGTTGTTACAGAGCTTGTTGCAGCTCCTCTTTACACAGGGGAATATCCACTGGCTCTAAGAGACTCTTTTCCAATCTCAATGGGCTCTCTCACAATCTTCCTGTTTATACCTACTATGGGAGATAGTCATAATATGGCTAAGATATTAAATTGAATGTATTTTCTCTACATCACACCGATCAAGTTGTGGGTCGAGCATATCACAAACGCAAGCCTAGTTGGTCGTTGGTTAGCCATACAACTTTTCCTTATACCACATTCATGCATGTAGGTCCTAGTGTAAGGTCATTTTTCTTTTGGACAATTTTGTGACTTACTCTAGACAAGATAATAATGCCCCTATTCACCCTACATGACATCAATCATGTCATGGATATAGTAGATGCATTTAGTTGGTTATTTAGTAGACATACAAGTTTTCCTAATACCACATGCATGCATGTATTCATCATGTATCTAATATATGTCCATAACAAGTATTAATCCATTAATCATCTAGAAATGATGATTTTTAATTTTAGTAATCTAACAAGGCAACTTTTTGGCACTTTTATGGGCATATTTTTCAGTCAATTGCACTCAAAATCTCGTTAGAAATTTTCAAAAATCATAGTTAAGTTGTTAAGTGTATACAGACTGAGTACCACAAAGGTTTTCCATGGTGCTGAATCCATTTATGTATTGAGAAATGCAATTTAAACAACAGAACATAATCTTACGAAAAAACCTTTTGCCAGATTCCAGTCAAATAAGCCAAAAATTTGTGCCATTAGATTGCACCATATTTTAATAAATTACCCCCCCAAAGTAGAAATAGAAAATTATTACCATTGTTCCCATAAATGATACCCATAACCTAGAAGTTGTGGCATAACTTACATAAGCTTTCATATGACTACTTGTAGCATTTTTTAAATTCTTAACAAGAAAGGTAGGTATTTCCACACACTTCTAACCCCTGAGTAAGTGCATGTAATTCATGTTCTTGATAAAAATAATCTCATATTGGTGTACTATATAAACATGGTCACAACAACAATTATTTCAAACTGATAAAAAATAACCTCATATAGGTTCGTGGTTATGTATCTTTAATTCCATAGGCTTCTAAGGCCATCAGAAACCGGATTTTGAAAGTATTTGAGTTACAAAGAATGATTCCCTAATTAAGACAAACTCATATTATTAATATGTGTTAACAAATTGAAAGGGTATGTGAAAACTCAAAACATGTAGTTCACATAAGAATCCGAAAATAGATCGTGTCAAAATGAAACAATCCAACTACTTTCACAAAAATAACTTGTCTTTGATGTTTTTGTCAAGTGGAAACTATAAAAACATTTAGGAGAACATATTCCTCCTTTTTTTGACAAATGAAATAAAAATCAGGGAAATTTTATTTTCTTATTATGCAGATAAATATACAAAACCCAATCACTTAAAACATGTGATTTACTCCTCTATTGTTCTTCATATTCCTGAATATAACATATTTATTTAAGAGAGGCCATTTGCTATAACTTTAATCAGAATCAAGAATAGTGTATCCTTCCCCTTCCAATTTAAAGAGACAATCTTGCATGCTTCAATTAGCTTTTTGAATGATCTCTGTTAATATTATAAACTCCAAATTGCAATTTAGTGCAACTATTGTTATAATGTTTTTAGTTTATGTTTTAGTGACTTAGTAAAGGTTGTGTTGAAGTAGCCATGATGGACCTAGGAGTTTAGAGTTAGTTACAACAGTATCCAAGGAAACACGATAGAGTCGAGTAGAGTCTAGTCTTTTCAATGTAGAGAAGCCCTAAATAAGCAATGGTTTTGCATGAACCTATACCATATAGCGTGCCTCACACAAAAATTGTACATGATTAATAATTCCTTGGTTTCTTGTTTCTAAATTTTCCATATCATGCTTGGTACGGATTCTAGTTAATTGTATTCCTAATTGGGCCTAGGGTAGGGTCATTTACCTTCAGATGTTTCGGTGACTTACTTGACACAGCCTTATCTCTATATTCCTCGTTTTCCCTACATCGCACCAATTGGGTTATGGGTCTAGCATATCATAAAGGAAAGGCCATTTGGTCATTGGTTAACCATACCAGTTTCCCTTATACCACGTTCATGCATGTAGAGCCTAGGGTAGGGTCATTTTCCTTTTAGAGAATTTCATTACTTACTCCACACAAGCTAATAATGCCCATGTTCACCCTACATGACAAAAATCATGTCATGGATATAGTGTATGCATCTCATTGGTTGTTTAGTATCCATACGTGTTTCCTAATACCACATGCATGCATGTATTTATCATGTATCTAATATATAATGCATAAAAAGTATTAGTCCATTAATCACCTAGAAACGCTGATTGTTATTTTTAGTAGTTTAATAAGGCAACCTTTTGGGATTTCCTGGGTAGTTTTTTCAGCGAATTTTGCTCAAATTCTGGTTATAAATTTGCAAAAATCATAGTTAATTTGTTATGTGTATACAATCCAAATACCCCAAAGGTTCTCTAGGGTGCTAAATCCATTTATGGATTGAGAAATGTAATTTAAACAACAAAACATCACAATCTTACCAAAAAATCATGTTGCCAGATTCTAGTAAAGTAAGCCAAAAAGTTGCTCCATTAGACTGTGCCTTATTATAATAATCCACCCCCCCCCTCCTCCCAAAGCAAAAACAAATAATTATTACCATTGTTACCATAAGAGATACCCATCACATATGATTTATGGTAGAACTTACATATGCTTGCATATGATCACTTGTAGCATTTGTTAATTTTTTAACAAGAAAGGTGTGTATTTCCACACATTTCTAGCCCATGAATAAGTGCATGTAATTCCTAATCTTGATAAAAACAATCTCATGTAGGTGTACTTTACTGACAGGGTCAACATTTTTTTTTTTCAAACTAATCAAACATAACCTCATATAGGTCTGTGCTTATGTATCTTTAATTCCATAGGCTTCCAAGGCCTTCAGAAACAAAATTTTGAAAGTATTAGAGTTACAAAGAATGAAGCCTTGATTAATACATGCTCATATTGTCAATGCGTGTTCACAAATTGAAACGGTGTGTGAACAATCAAAACATCCAGTTCACAAAAGAATCAGAAAAGGGATTGTGTCAAAATGAAACAATCCACCTACTTTCACAAAAATAACTTGTCTTTGATGTTTTTGTCAAGTGGAAACTATAGAAATATTCAGGAAAACTCACACCTGATTTTCTGATAGATGAAACAAAAAATTGGGGAAATTTTAGTTTCTTCTTATGTATATAAAATAGAAATTCATTCACTTAAAAAATGTGATTTATTCCTCTATTGTTCTTAAGATTCCTGAATATAACATACTTATTTAAGAGAGTCCATTTGCTGCAACTTTAATCAGAATCAAGAGTAGTGTATCCTTCCCCTGCTAATTTAATGTTAAACTATTACAGATAGATAAAAGTTAATCTTCAATAATGATATTGTACGCTTTGGCTCACAAATGCAACCTCAACATTTAATTCCATGATGTACTCTAAAAAATTCAATAAAATACTCATATGAGAATCAAGTATGCTTGTATTCTTGCTACTATTCAGGTTAATGGATATCAAATTCATATTAGAACATATTTTTATGACCTTAAGGCATAGATAACCTCCAGTATGCAAGCACAAATATAAAGATAGGTCCACACTAGAGGCTTCTAGAAAAAATGTTTCAAAGGTGTATCATATTTTACTCTAGATGATTTATGGATAAATCCTAACTAATCAACATGTGCATGTATGATCTTAAATTCCATTTCACACCACCCACTAACACTTACATTACTTGTCAAATGTGTATCCATATGCATTTGAAGTGCCTCCCACAATAAAACTTCAACAAAATAAATACATAGTTCCTACCATACATGATGAAGAACTCAAATTCACTTATATTCAATGTCTCACAGGACTGCCTTCCCAATGGTAGGGAACACATTCCTAGGATGTGGGTAATTTGAGGGAGATATTTCCCATGCCCCCTTTTAGAGGGGACTCAAGGGGATTCAATAAGAACATCCCACAGAAAAATTAGAGGTTTCCATTCTATCTTTGATTAAAGTCAGTCATATTGAGGGAAAAAGAAGGCAAAATAAAAGTAAAATAGATGTAGAACTAATGTACATGTAGATGAGAAAATTGAAGAGGCCATCTTAGGTTGGTCGGTGTCCCATGAGTAATCTTGATAAACCAAATTATTATGATTCAAAACAAATGGGGCTTGCGCTAATTGTTATACTCCACAACCTAAATCGACCCTAGACCTTCCCAACAACCTAGACTAGAACAACCCACTTAACACAGAAATAAACATAGTCAAGGCAAACAATGGGCCAAGATTGGATTCAAAATATATGCAAAGCCTGTAAATAATTATTCCTCTCACTGTTCTACTTTCCGTTGTGAATTTCCCACTACTCTTCCCCTCTATTGCCCCTTTCATAAAAAAAATATTTCAAAATCGTTTTTTATATGCGTCGTAATATACATTCAAATCCTTCTATGGATTTTGAAAGAGATGATATTGCATGCTTCTATTGGTTTTTTCCACATAATGTTCATGAAAAGTATCTTTATCTTATATTTTGATGTCATCTGGAGTTGCTGGTAATTTTACTATCACTCTCTTCGAAAATTATTGCATACATATCTTCTTGGACTCTAAGATCTCGTTATAGGTGGCAAGATTTGAACCTCTCTTGACGAATTTGAGTAACCTTCATGCCCATTGTTGGTAATGTTAGCATTACTCTCTCATAAAATTATTCCATATCTATCACTACCATATATGATAGAAAACAAAGAGCACTAATTAAAATCATGCATTAGCTTGAATTCCATACGAACAAGAGTTGAACTGCCAGAAAGATTATAATATATCTATAATGTTAATATCACTCTCCAAAAAGTATTCCATACCTATCACTACCATATTTGTTGGAAAACAAAGACAACATGTTAAGGTGAAACATTAGCTTGAACTCCATATGAACAAGATATGAACTGCTAGAAAGATTATAACATATCCACACAAATTAAGATCACGCATTAGCTTGAATTCCATGTGAACAAAAGAGGAACTGCCATAGCAATTATAACTACATATCTGTTGTATATCAGGTGTATAAATACAAAGATATCACCTTTATTTATAATTGCAGTGGGAGGAGCCCAACAGTAAAATGACAGGTGGTTGGGTATTTCACTTACTAAGCAGTAATAAGTCAAATATGCATAGTAATTAGACATTGACCTAAGTAATTTTAATCAAATTGTGTATCTAACCAAAAATACCTTCTTTTACTGGAGTGTTTGGTGGTATAAGGAAAACTTTGCATGATAAAATGTGTGATGAAAGTGACTCATACTCCATATAAAGTGCCTACAACATGGACAATCATCAATGATAGCCTTAGCTTTGTCAAGAGTCATAGAGTATAGAAGATGCAAAAGAAATGAAAGAGTTCCAAAGCATTTCAAAAGTTTTAGTTTATTCCAAATTCCCAATCCTGAACAAGTTTTGCCCACATATTTCTTCACATAAATAAAACATATATCCAGAGGTATAATTAAGGTACCCTAGAAGGCCAACTACAAAAGTCACATGGTCTAGCTTCACTCATTGCTATTGCATTTGGTGAAAAAGGGCAAAAGCATCATTACCAAGCCCATGCATGCCATAGCCTGCTATTATATAATTATGAATAGTTGAAATATTCAAATATAATATTGTATAATCATTATTACAGGAGAATTAAATAACTCAAATAAAAGGATCATACTCAAAATTACATTTTCTTTGGATATTCATCTCATAGTCCCAGTCAATATAAATTATTTTCCTCGGCGTCATTAATGCCTTGTATTTTATAGATCAACAAAAAGTGAACAAATATTTTCCTCCATGATCCATCCTTCATAATCCATGTGTAGTGAGTACTTGTTTTTCTTGTGGAAAGAGTGAACAAATATTGGCATCCATGATCCTTCCTTCACAATCTAGTAATATCTAACACTTGTTTTTCATCTCGAAAAGGTGAACAAATAATGGCATCCATGATTGAGTAGTATTGAATATAGGTTCTTCTTGCAAGGTTGTGAACACTAAAATTGCATGTTATTTCTTGCAGTTTTTTACTTTAAATTAATTTGGTTGTGAGCACTAAAATTGCATGTTATTTCTTGCCATTTTTTACTTTAAATTATTTTTTATACATTAAAATGGGTAGTGTCTTGCATATGGTAAATTGTGTCTCCAAGGCTAAAAAATCTTCTTAAACAAAAAACAAAAATGGAAGATTATAAAATTCTTGATAAATCATTTAAACAGTCTATTCGTCGTGAGTCCATACCTTGTAACCAAAACTTAAGAGATATATAACTAAATTTGGTAGGGATTCTAGGTAAACCTCTATAATCTCATTTTCTAATCAAACTTGAGAATTGATTGCCATCGTTGGTTTTAGTATTTGTTTGAGAGAGTCCCTCTGATTTAAGAAAAAAATTATTGTATTGTCTGAAAGACTTCCATGAGGAAATTTTGGAGTGGGAAGTCACCATTTATGATCCTTTCTATGTTTATTACCTCTCTCTTTAGATTAATCAACCATTGATCTATCCTCATACCAAAATTCAATTTCCTTGAATTTCTCCAAAACTTCCTACATGTCGAGAATGGTAAATAAACAATAAATTTCTATATAATTTCTTTAACAACTTGCAAATAAATTGAGTTGTAATTCTTGTAAGAAGAATTTCATCCAGTTTCTGTAGTGCTGGGATATTCATATGAAGGTATGACCACACTTTAGTAACCATGATTTGGTGAACAACAATTTTCCAACTATTTATGAATCATATTATGAATTCTTCTAGCCATTATATTATCTAAACCATGTACCTCATAAAAATTAAATACAGATAAATAGTCTGGTACTTAAAGGGAAAAAGAACTTGGAAATAGGCATAGAGGTGAGGAGGGTGACATCATTACCTCCATCTCGGTGCCATCTACTGAGCATGGATGAGATGGCACCAATTCTACAATATAATCATTCATGAAGAGTAACCTCAGTTTCTTTCCACCACATTGTCTTAGACTCTAGAGCCAAGGGTTCCAACCTCCATAGATCTCTGAAAATGGCAGCTACATTTGACTAATTCAATAAAACATCCAAAATTGGAAAAAATTGAAACCAATTGGATCAAAAGGAAAATTTTCATTGTTCCTCGATATTGTTCGCATGATGGTTAATGTGTTGTCACTGATGGAAACCTACTTGACAATAAATCAACATTATGGTAATAGGATGATTATGCAGGCTGGTATAAATGTGACAAAGGTAATGAACAAAGGAATGTCAAGTTCAGAGATAGGTGAATGATAAAGGTGAAGTTTGGGAAAGTATATTCAAATCCTATTCATAAGGGTCACATAGATATTTGAATAAAGTGAAGAAAATTCACGTACAATATCCTCACCATGGTAACTTGAATACCATGGGTATTTTCCGTGGTATTGACACATAGTAATGAGTGCATCAACGATTATTTGATCTCATCAAAGAATACCAATGTCATTACCGAGGGATTGGCCTAAGGTATTGGCTAAGGCTAAAGATACATAAGGATATGGAGACCAAAGTGTTGGGTGTGCAAAAATTATGTTGTCTATGAATGATTTGATTTGAAATAGTTGTGCACTAAGGAGTAAGGAGAAGACACAAATATGAAAGATCTAAAATATATTGACATGTTTTCTTAGTTGATTTACTTGCTGCAAATGTTTAATATTAATGAAACTGTGATGCTATGATCTAAAGAATTTATTCATAAGTTTGTAGTCAAGGTTATAGAAAGTGAAATTGTGTTTGCAGCGAAAGTTTTCTGAGATATATGCAAGTATGTTTGGGTATTGTCACATACATACACGGATCTAGCTTTTAAGAGTCACGTATATATTTTGTGAAATAATTCTTTGGGTATGTGTAGATTTGTATGCAGGTGTTATGTATGGTAAGCCTGTACATACACATATATTACATATGAAGGTCGCATACATAAAATAGGGTTCGATATACTAGTATATTTTTACATATCTCATCATTGATGTTTACAGTTGATTATTGGTTTACTTGATTTTGTATGTCGATGATCTCTTTATTATGATTGAAGTGACTTGGTAGAATTGTTTGAGTTTAATGGTACATAAGTATATGATCTATAATTAGTTCAGCAATATGTGATTGATTCTATGATCTGCAGGCAGTGAAATGGTATGTGAATGATTTAATGATTAATGATTTCAGTGTTCAATATTATGATAATTGTATGCAGGTATTATACATAGAAATCACATATATACGCGGGATTATTCAGTACAGTCGCGTATGAAATTTTATATTTATTGTTTTTGGTTGGGTTATGTGTTCAATGTCTTGATACTTCAAAATTTCAGTTGATTTACAGTGTGACATTATCTCAGATTCAATGCTTCATTTTGTTTGGGTTTATGGTTGATATGGTTCTAGGTGGCCTATAGGTTAGTTTGATGATTTATTTATAAGTGGATCCAATTTGAAACATTCTCAAAAGTGGTCCACAAGGAGCAAATTGTAGTAGTCTTTAGAAAGGGGTGGTAAAACAAGAGAAGGTTGTAGCATTCTGCATGTGGTTGCCTGCGTAATGGTTAGAGTGTGTGCCAGTACAAGATTGTAAGAAGTATTTCTTTATAATAAAAGAAGAATATAGAGACGACCATAGCGGTGGTTTTCTCCGACATTGGCTTTCGACCTAAAAACTTGGTGTTCATGTGCGTTGATATGTTTATTGTTTGTTAATGATTTATCTGCTTCTTAGTGCTCATGGTTACTATTTAATTGATGAATAATGAAGTAATCATACATTGATTAAATATAAACATATGATAAATTATTTATATGAATATAAATAGGTTGCGTTAATCACAGTTGCATACATATGCTTGTTTCCTTAGTGACAACAGTGTACATAGATCAGAATATGGAATAAAACAATTAAAGTGTGTATTTTTCCTAATAATTAGTATTAGAGCAGGTCCCTTAGAAGAAGATTTATCTCTTAAAGGGAGATCCATCAATATCAGAAATAAATAGGGAGTATCTTATATCTGGCCACCCTTGTTTAATGGAACTAAATTGGTTTTTTGGAAAGTCATAATGATAGAATATTTGTAGTCAATTGGAACTGATGTTTGGGGAATCGTTGAAGGAGGCTACTAGTATCCATCTTCCATCCCCAAAGATGATGTAGTGAAGAAACAATTGATACCAATGCAAAGGTAGTCAATGCTCTCTTAGGAATCTTGGCAGAACCATATTTCTATAGGTTATGTAGCTTAATACTATAAAAGCTATATGGGACAAGATTATCCAAAGCTATGAAGGTGGCACTCAGGTAAAGAGTGCTAAACTTCAAATGTTTAGAATTCTATATGAGACTCTTAGAATACATAATGATGAAGGTATTGCAATTTTTTTACTTATGGTAGATGAGATCATTAATTCAATGAGAAATATTCATGATGAAGTAAAAGATTCAATGGTTGTTGAGAAAATTCTAAGATCTCTAACCCCAAAGTTTGATTCCAAAGTCTCTTTCATTGAAGGAATGTAGTATTTGAAGAACCTCACTATTGAAAAAATCCGTGGGATATTAACATATTATGAAATGAGAAAAGGGGTTCCATAAAATATTAGAGAAGCAACAGTCAAAGCCACATATAAAGGGAAGGAAAATGAGGATCTTAAGGAAACATGTTACATATAAGATGAAGAAGAAGTGAATTTCATAAGGAAACTCCAAGTAGGAACTGACAAGTTTAATGGTAAGCTTCCTTTCAAATGTTTTGCCTATGGAATAGTTGGTCACTACACTACTAAATGCCGTTATAAAGAAAATCATGAGAAAGGGAAGAATTCTTCAAAAGAGAATGTTAGAGGAAGGTTTGATAATAATAATAATAAAATTATACACACGAAGAGAGTGAATATTATTCAAATAATGAGGATGTTGAAAATGATCAAGAATATCAATTGCTTATGGAATTTGAAGAAAAATGTGTAGATGAATCTAATGATGTTTTTATGGATTCTCTAGAAGAAAAATATACTCTTATTGAAGAAATAAATCAGTGAAAAATCCATCTGGAAGAAGCCAAATTAGCTGAAGAAGTTTTGAAGCAACAAATTCTAGAAAAGTAAAGGAATATTGAAAGTTTAGAACTTGAAATAGTGGGTTTAAGAAAGGAACTTGATAAAACGAAGGCACTAAATATTGGATTTGATAAAATGAACTCAGACATTAAAAAAAATCATGAAAGTACAACAGTCTCCTCTAATTAAGACATGTCTTGGATATAATTGAAATCATGAATCATAAAAAACTATAGAACCTTCTGAAACATGTATACGAAGATATCTACATGAAGTAAAAGGAAGCATCCATCAAAATTCCAATTCTTAGCAAAGGAATGAAGGATAAAAAATATATCAAGTAAAATAACCTTGCCACAATCAAAGGGGAAGCTACTCAAGAAGGTATTATACTCCGAGGTACTCCTACTTTAATGGTCATTTCTTCACTTGTCATAATGTTGGCCATAAATGTGTTCAATGTGTCACTTATAAAACTATTATGACTAGCAAAGCAAGAAAAAAAATAATGGGATTGGGGAAAAGAAATATTTTTATAATGTTTTGTCACCTCTTTAAGATGAAATTGAATGTTATTTTTGCAGTAAATTTGGTCAAAATAAATTGATTGTAGAAGCAGAATGGGACCATCCTATCAACATGAATAAAAGACAATAACACCCAAGGTATGAAAAGAGAAAACCATAGACTTTGAAAATTGTTGCATAGCTTTATATGCAGGAGATCAAGAAAATTGGTGGTATAGTGGCAACAAATGTTCAAAGCATATGATAGGTGAAAAATATAAGTTTATGTCTTTTAGTGAAATAAAGAAAGAAAAAAATGTTGCCTTTGGAAATAACTCACCTACTGCTATCAAAGGGAAATGAATAGTGTTATTAAAGAAAAAGGTCAAGGTTGGAAATGCTTTATAGGTTGATGGATTAAGAGTACATAAATTTTTTATTGTTAGTCAAATGTCTAACCAAGGGCATGAATTTTTTTTAGATCAAATAACTGTGTGGTAAGAAATATGGACACAGGTAAGATCATAATAAAGGGAATAATAACTCTAGGCAATGTCTATGTCTTGGAAGGAAACAGAGAAAATTGTTACTTAAGAAAATATGAAGACATTTGGCTTTGGGAAAATATATTGGGACACCTTAGCTTTTCTCAATTTTACAAATCAAGAAAAATGGCAGCAATTCGTGACTTGCCCAACATCTCTCCACCTAAAAATAACATCTGCAAATCATGCCAATTTGGTAAGAAAACCATATTTCAATTTAATGCTAAGGAAGGTACTTCAAGTAAGCCACTTGACCTTATTCATATTGATTTATGTGTTCCTACTAGAAAGAAGTCTCCTCATGGTGAACAATATTTCATATTTTTCGTTGTTAGACACTCACCATAAAATGGATCAGGTATGAAGAATAAGTGTGAGATTGTTTTAATATTCACAAGATATACATTTATGTATTACATTCTTGTGACCCTTGGTATTCATATACTAAGTGGTCCTTGGACTCTGGTGATTGTTCACATTCCACACCAACTCTTACAGGATTTGGTGTCAAACATCCCCCCGCCTTAATCTGAGGGGGTATGTATGAGTCTAAGAAGAGAGATCTAACACAAAAAGACAAAAATGAATGATAACAATAAGATTAATGTTCTCACTGAGATGATGGCATAAGGGGGTGGTTTAAGGATGACCACCAACACTGGAATGCTTAGTTCAGTTCTTGAAACTCGTCCAAATCCGGCAAGAAGTTGAAATATTCTGCTAGAGGAAGTGTCCCTAATGCTTTGGTGAGGAGAGCTTTAACCTAGAAAAGGAAGGTCTAGAACCTGTGCTAGCTTAAGGATGAATACCAAATCTGGAATGCTTAATGCAATTCTTGGAACTCTTTTAGAACTAAGAAGAAGTTGAAGTTTTATGCTAGAGGAAGTGTCCCCAATTCTTTGAAGAGGGAGAATCTCAACCTAAAAAGGGACATCTCAACCCCACATAGATGGTTTAACGTTGACCACCAAACAAAGGCATGATCAGAGGCATCTTTGTCTCTCGATACAATTCTGAATCTCGTATGGTAGGTTGTGGCTCAGGCTCGCTTGATATGGCTTTAAAGCTTGTAGATGACCATCACTTTCCCACCTATCATATACAAGGCGAGATGATGGATAAAACACAATTGAAAGACATTTCAACACTCTAGAAGAAATCATGACATATGATTGAAATATATTCTTGGCTATTTATTCCCATTGCCAAGAAGAGATCCATCCAAGGTGAATCTGTGTTTTTGCAGGAGGCTTGTTTTTGAAGCATATGATTGAAGAATGACTAGTTTTATGACAATGTTCACATGGATGAATATCAAAACAATGATATTTCATATGGCCAACTCAGTCACAATGTTGGGATCTAATAATATGGTGTGGTTGTTATGGAAGAGGACCAGAATATTGAAAAATTGAAGGTGAAATGTCATGAAGAAACCCAACACTCTGAAATTGAATGGGATTGGAATAGTACAAAATATTAAAGTACACATCCTTGTCATATCCAAGACTGATTGTGTTTCTATTATTGAGAATATCTTCCCAAGACTTGATAATTGGCTTGGGAAGTGCAGATTGAACTTCTACATCTGTATCTTTATGCAAATCTTCTTTGGAACTGGGCATTGAATCAACCTCAACTTCATATTCTTGTTTATGATGGGAGTTTGTCTCAATTTTAAGCAAAGGATTGTTCTAAACATAAAACAATTTAGAATGATAACTCTTTTGTTGAAGCTCATCTCACTGGAACTGTGATTCATGTTGTAGAAAATAGATTTTTTATTATGCATTTTGTAGAAAAAATTGAATATTTTCAACAGTTGTTTTGTTAATTTTGGTTGTGTCATCAGAAGGACAAAGTATCAGAGTATTCAATAACTCTAATACTATATTAATTCATGTTATTTTAATTGAAAAAGTGAATAAATCTTACAAGTGCTACTCCTAAGAAAGAAGAAATCCTCTCAACTATGAATCAACACCTCTAGAAATACCTTCCATGTGCCCTCCACCATTGACTAAAGCTTAGAATCCTGCAATTGAGCCAAAGGTTCATATCGAGCATCAACATGTAGTGTTCACATTATGTAGGTTTTTTTGGGAAAATGTAATATTGTGGATGATCCTGCTTCTCTTTATGTTGGTCATAGATATGTGCTTCCTCTTTTTCAAATCACAAAAATTGTAAATTGGAAATCAAAGCGAACTCAAAATCTAGACATTAAGCATTCATGTTTTTTTATCAATACAAAAAAGATATAAAGAACATGAGGTACCATGTCTTTTCTCCATTAAATATTTATATGTGTGGTTCCTTTCTGTCTACAACTTTAGCATGGTTCATGGTAAATTCACATATCATCATAACATTTGTGCCACCATCGATGGTTATGAAAATATTCAGCTCGTTACTACTATTCATTTGTTATTTACTCGAAATAAAACTATTAAAATGGAAGAGGCTCATCCTTTACAACTTGCATAACGCTCAAGCTATGATTTTGACCTCACAACAACCTTTTACTGAATTCAAACTTGCAATATTGAAACCATAACATCTCTTTCAAATCCAATTCTGACTAGAGTTACAATCCAGAAGGTTTTCCATTCGTTGTTGATATCACCATAGATTAAGTTGACCAACAAATGTTGACGTATGGTCCTAAAAAATTAATGTACATAATTCACACCTTCAACATATGCAGTCAACCATACATGGAAACAAATTGGATATATTCAAACCAAACATAGAAATTCACTCCACTATCATGTGAATTCATAGCTTCAATGCATACCCATTCAGTGCAGCATCAAACAAAGGGTTTGATTCTCCACACTCACTACACCACTACTCAAACACACCACTGCTCAAATGTACCACTGCTCAAATGCATTGTTACAATGAATGCACTAGGGATTTAATGCATTCTTCAAGACTGTAATTGACTTCATTCATCGAACAAAGATGAGTAAACATGCACAAATCACTGCTTAATGCACAAATAACATATAGTTAAAAGTATTGTATTCCCTTCATGGCTTCCTTCAATAGACAAAGGAAGCTACATTTAGTTGCACACATGGAACCTCTTATATGCTACTAATATGGAGGAGTCAATTACCATCGCAATCTCCATTGTTGCTACTGCTTACACGATTAGGGTGTCACTATTGAGGACAATGGATTAAGAATCTGGCCTTCCCATAGAGGGGCACAAACCCATCACCACAATTCCACGCTCATTGCACCACATAATTCAACAAATGGTAGAAAATTTCGTGAAAACAGTTACCAAAGGTGAACCCATGGAATTAAATTCAAACAAGAACGATGCACACGAGACGGAGAAAATAAAAGTTTTTTTTTGTATTTTTTTACAAGGTTAACACTCAATAGTGAAAATGGTAGACACAAAACTTCAAATGGAATGGCTTATGCAAGTACATAAATTGAATTAATTTGTAACTCATGGATTCCCTAGTTGTAGACTATAGTGATTTTAAGACTAGAAAAAGTGAGGAGTAACACATACTAGCATATGTGGGTTACAGTAAAGTGAAGAGGTACATATGTATAGTAATAATTGCAAGGTTTTGGATTGAAAAGAGATGTCATAATAGGTACAAAGAATATCATATGCAAAGAAAGGGTCCTGGGCAAAGAAACAACCTGTGCAAGGTTGTGGAAGTGCCATGGGGCGTAATTCTGACAAGGCAAGAAGCTGAAATTCAAACCTATGCAACTGTTGAGCACCAAGAATAGGCATATGCATACTTAGGCATATGGACATATATATTCATTTTGACATGCAGAGTGGTTAATGAGAAGTGCACGAAGGGAGAACTACATGCACATAACTTGCAGTGTAGCGTTACTCTAGTAAAGTATAACCTTTCTAAATTGATAAGGACATGTATGAGCAGCATAGGAGATGGTAGGAATGGAGCAAATATGTTTTGGGAAGGAGGTAGAGCTATCAATCTCTAAAAACATCTAGGTCTATCTAGCACTGATACCATTTTAGAAACTCACCATAAAATGGATCAGATATGAAGAATAAGCGTGAGATCATTTTCATATTGATAAGATATAGATTTATATTACATTCTTGTGGCCCTTGGTCTTCATATATCATGAATCTCAAAAGATAGGTGAAAAGGACACAATAATACAAACTATAAGAACTCTTGTTGGAACTTCTAGTTACCTAGCCTTACTATCCACAATTGAACCTAAAAATGTGAATAAAGAAAGAAAAGATTAATGTTGAGTTAAGGAAATGAATGAAGAACTTGATAGAATAGAAATAAATCAAACATGGGAATTAGTACCAACGCCTCATAATAGAAATGTTATTGGGACAAAATGGGTGTTAAAAAAAAACTAAATGAAAATGGAGAACTAATTTGCAATAGAGCAATACTTGTATGCAAAGGATATGCTCAACAGGAAGGGATAGACTTTGAATAAACATTTTCACCTGTAGCTAGAATTAAATCAATAAGAACATTTCTTGCATTTTGATGTTTCCATATCTTTAAAGTATAAAATGGACGTCAAATCTACATTCTTAAATGGGGATCTAGAAGAATAGGTCTATATATAAAAACTTGAAGGGTTCATTCTTGGGAATGATAAAATTAATTTGTGAAAACTTAATAAAGCATTGTGTGGATTGAAAGAAACTCCTCATGCATGGTATTATCGTCTTGACAAGTACCTTCAACTACAAGGATTCAAAAGGGGTCTGCAGATAGCAACCTATATATCAAAATGGATAAAGAAAAACTTTTTATAGTTTTTGTTTATTCAGACGACATCATATTTGGAAGAAATGTAGAATATATGAGTCAAGGATTTACTTCAGTTATGTAGCAAGAATTTGAAATGTGTCTACTTGGTGAACTGACATATTTTCTTGGCCTCTAATTTCAACAAACTAAGAATGGTATATTTATTTCTCAAACCAAGTACCTTAAATAACTTTTGAATAAATATGGAACGAAAGACTACAAACCAATATACATACCAATGGTAACAGGGTGTAACCTTAGTCAAAATGATGATTCTCCTTCAATCAATCAACTAGAATATAGATCTTTTTGAAAAATTACTCTAGCTTATAGGTACAAGACGATAAATTATGAATCCAGTTGGAATTGTTGGACGATTTCAAGCCATTCCCAAGGAAACTCATCTCCAAAAAGTCAAATGAATATTCGAGTATCTACAAGGAACTCAAGATTTTGGTCTATGGTATGCCAAAAATGAAGACTTTTCACTTAACGCTTTGGTAGACACAGATTGGGAAGGCAATATTAATTATCGCAAGAGTACTAGTGGAGGAGCATTTTATTTGGTACCCTAGATGGTATCATGGTTCAACAAGAAAAAAAGTTACATAACTTTATTTACTACTAAGGAAGAATATGTTGTTGTTGCATCTCATTTTCCTCAACTTTTATGGATCATGCAAACATTACAAAACATTTGAATCACTTGTCCTCAACTTGTGCCTATGATTTATGAAAATACTAGTGCTATAGTATCTCTAAAAACCTTGTCATGCACTGAAAAACCAAGAATATTCCAATCAAATATCAGTTTTTGAGCGAAAAAGTGCTTGAACAAAAAGTCAAACTAGAATATGTTCCTTCAAAGGAACAAGTTTCATATATATTCACAAATCCACTTCCACGTGATTCCTTTGAATATATCGGACATAAATTAGGAATGATTCATGCATCATCACTCTGCTAATTATTTTGATTGATATTTTGTGTTCAAGGGGATCTAAGACACTAAATTACAAAAATTTACTTTCTGTACGTGGATGATGTGAAGAATAGTCACGTATGTACGTGGTTTCTGAGTTAGACAATCACGTATACAAATCAGTGATTAGTACATATGGCACAGACTCAAGGGGAGCTTCATATATGCCTTCACCATTATGGTCTACTATTTTCTATGATTGGTTTGGTGTAGTCTATTGGTTCAGGGGGCACAACTATTATAACTATAAAATCTCCTTGTTGCATTTAGTCTCTGTAATCATGTCTTGTTGCATATCTTTTCTTATCTTTGGTTTCTTCTACAATTACTACTGGAAATGTATATGTTATAATGTTGCTATCAAATATTCATGTTGCAGGTTCCTATATGATATATGGAGGTTTATATCATGATTGTTATATGAAATCTACAACTGGAGACATAAGTATATTATCTAGACCAAGTGGCTTGGTCTAGAACAACAAAAATCAAAGACTATAAATTTCTCCTTAGCGAAATTGGAGAATAGAAATATGCTTACTTGTGATCCATTGCAAGCTCTTTTCTCATCTTGTCTTGTAATATCCAACCGTAGCTCTGATCACTATAATTATAGTTTGCATAAAGAAACAACACAAGCCAAAGATCTACAACATCTATGTAGCAATATCCAATCACTTTATTCAATGGATAAACATAGCATTGAAACACATGTATATAAACATGACATAACACATGGAGGAAAACAATATACTCTTTGTATTAATATGAAAGGGAGAAAGTTTAGAACCAAAAGTGGAAGTTGATTTTCAAAGATCCTCCCAAGTTCACTTATCCTTCCATGCCACAATGTACACCTCAAAGCCACCCTAATGCATGGGCATGATAGCTCTCTTATGATCAAAGAAATAATATAAGGGTATGATTAGTCTCCAAAATCCAATATCTAGCCTATGGATGACAATAAATATATAAGAGAGGATGGTAGTTTAGGAATTCTTATCCATTTACCAATCTAGGCTTGAGATTCACTCTTAATGGGAGAATGATCTTAGGGATAAGAGATGAAAACTACAAGGTAGGGAAGATAGGATTAGAAGTTCTTATCCAAGGTGAATGATTATAACAACCCCTGGAAGTTTCTAGAAGAGGAAGCTTCAGGATTTCTTTTATTTTTCCCGAATTTCTAGAATCAACGCACCCCAAACAAGTGAAAACCTACTCTGATTAGATTAGGTGCAGAACTAAGTACCTTTTTGCTGAAGACAGGTCCTCAAAGGTCTAGGTTGGGCCTTAAAAGCACTAGAATGAAGTAGTCAAGGTGAGACATTCAGGGATTTTAGAGAGTCATACTTAGGGATTTGTGTATGATGTTCATGGATGTTGTTTGATCTAGTTTCTATGCAGATTGACCAGATGTGACAAAATGGCCTATAATAGATTTCCCCCTAAAGAAAAAAGTTAGAAAAAGTGGCTGATGACTGAAGTGATTTACCTTGTGACAAGTTCAGATCAAGAACAACTGGCCAGATCATCATTTGTTACAAGACATTTTCATCATGATATATTTACTGAGGGAGGCATACCCATGCTCAACACATAAGCTAACATTACCTATATAATGATAAATAATACACATCCACTAATGCAAAAGGGTGGACCCATGATTGGATGGATTTTTGTATGGTCATAGCCATCATGCTTTGTAATCTTGCATTAATCATCAAATCATAGGCCAACTAGATGAAACTAGATCTGGGGTCTTCTATCTCATTCACTCGATCATCTAATGTACGAGTCTAACCATCTGAATAAAGTAGATGGCATCGAACATGATAGACACCATCTGATTACCATCTAATGATGTAAGTCGTTAACAAATGTGAGAGAAACCACTGATGATTTTAATGTCTCTCAAGGTACTGTAGTACAATCCGTATGTTGTGAAGGAATGAGTTGAAGTCAAACATGAAAAAAAATCTATTGGTCAAAGGCAAATCATGTAAACTTGTCGCCAAGAGCGAGGAAAATTTCCATTTATTTATGCAAGCCCCAAGGTACTAAAGGAAGAGTTTCTAAGTAAAATTCCTAGATAATGAGATGATTTCAATAGGAAGTGACCCATCGCATGAGGGCCTTGATGTATCCCCCATTAATGACACAAAATAGGTATCATAGTTCAAGGAAAAATGACATCAATGTGGAATTCATTTAGGAACGACAAACATGGAATGAAGGCTTAAGAGTATCACAACAGATATCTACTAGATGACTTCTCTTGAACGCATCGGTGACATTGAATGGAGTTGGAAGAATTGACCCAAAACCGAAAATGGAGGCTATAAAATGTAATGATGAACCAAAAGACAGTATTTCCCAACCCAAAAACCAAGAAGATGAAGTGGACGAGTTTTGTGTTCAAGAGCGACTCACTGCCATAATAGGTAGAGTATCTCATTTTCCCAATTTCCCCAACCATTAATGGTCAATACCTTTTTGTCTTTTAACAAGATTTAGGAAAATAACATATGATTGATCTATACGTTCCTCCTTCAGATGAATGCCTCTGAGTATATTTAATGAACCTTGAGAAGGAGTAGTTTAGGTCCATCATGTTCGACGATTCCATTGTTATTTGATGATTTTATGAGTCCAAAGAATGTCCAACTTGGCATCTTCTTCATGTTTAGAGAGTTTGAAAAATAGGCAAAAAAAAACTCCAAAAGCTCCTTTTCGTAGATAGTCGCTTGAGTCTAAAAAGGTAGAAAAAAATACTCAGGAGAACCTCTTAACCATGTTCGACTATGGTATTCCTTTTTTGTAGTTAGTATATCTTAGTCTATAAAAGGTTTAAACTTATACTGAGTAGACGCCTTTTAATTTACTTTAACGAGTTCGAAAAGAAAAGTACTCGACAATATTTTCAAGTTTACAGAGTCTAAAAACAACTAAAAGAGGATTCTAGGGGGTTCCTTTTTTGTAGGCTTGCAAATCCCAAAAAAATGATAAAAGTATGCTCCTTGGTCAAATTCAGTAAAATAGTTTTCATCCTGCTCAAAACAACACCAAAATATTAAAAATATATGTTTCGTGATAAAACTAAGTCATAATTAGGTCAAAACACTAATTAAACTAATAAATTAATGATGAAAATGCCAATAAAATAGGCAAAAGGTAACTCATTCTTACCATTTCACACTTACTGCTTACAGAGTATGTTATGGGTGTTTTTTCCACCAATCATCTGCACTTGATTGTGACCGATCTAGTGGATCATTTCAACTACCGTCACTTCTAGATAGGACCCAAAATCTCTCTATTTCTATTCATGGTTCCATTTTTTTATTTCATACATATTTTTCAAGGTTTCGAGGCCCCTAAGGGTCTAATTCCTCTCCTAAGGTCCAATGCACCCCTAGAAGGTGGAAAGGTGCATTGATCTGGAGGGAAATACATCGAGGGAAGTGCTGCAATGCACTATCTTCCCTTAGGACGGTGCGATGGGGGCCATCCACTTGGTTTTACTTGTTTGCCTCGATATTTCACTATTTTGTTACATGAAATTCATCAAAATGATGCTCCTTGTTATGTTGTGGGTGTCTATTGGAACAAATTGGCCTTGATATGGAGGGAAAGAGAATGTGAAGAATATGATTTGATTGCAGCTAGTGATCCTCCTACAATCTAGGCTTTAAGAGATTGTGGAGTCTTAAAATTCTTTTAGCTTCCTAATATGAGGTAGAAAATAGAGTTATCGAGGTATATTTTTCGTGCATGGGATGTTCAAGCGCAAGCATTAAGACTTGGTTCACATTCATTGGAAATACATGTAGAGGATATATATTTCTTAACTAATCTGTCAAGGCGAGGTGCCCCCGTCTCTTTGTGTAGTTCAAGGAGTGGTGGAGAAACAATCAAATATAATGTTAGTGCACATTGTCGACTGAGATCCCAACCAAGGATGGAAAAATCAACATCAAGGATGTAGTCCATTTTCCTTAAGAATGATCATGTTTATTATTGTCATATTGGCCAGAAGTGCATCTCTTAATGTGGCAAATAAGTCACATATGCAGTATGCTCTAGAATGTCTGGAGCTGATAGTATTCAACTGGAGTGAAGGGGTACTGGTAAACATGAAAGAGAAGTTGACTAAACAAAAAGATAGACACTTAAAAAACTTTGGATATGGTTCAATTCTGATTTCTTTTGATTTAGAGTGGATTCTATTTCTCAGACCACAACATTTCATGTTGAAGAACGTAGATCCGAGAGTACCATGGATGAGGAGATGGGTGGATCTTATGTCTAGGCATGTCGGTACTTTGTAAACACCCGAAGCTCATGCTTCCTGATAGCGAGTGATGGGGTGCCATAGGTAAAACATTTTGGGCATTCTTTTATTTCTATGTTTTACAATTTTTTTTTTTATGTATCCGAGACTAAACTACTAGTTTGTACACATGAACATATTGGACATTTTTGACTAGTGGGATCTTGTTATCTTCATCAGGAGACCCACAACAGGCACCAACAACAATAGAGGTTGTTTTGGTGGAATGAGAGGTACTACAAGATCTCAATGTGGTCGAGAGCCTAACAGAGGTTGAGCAACATATGGAGAGTTTCAGCCATGGCATAGCTGAGACTAGGGTCGACGAGCTCCCTATGAGACTACAACAACACACGATTGGCGTTCCTGGCCATATCAGTCGGCTATTGTACAAGATGTCTCATGTAATGGTATGCTAACATGAGCACTATGAGGCTTATAGCCTTGATTTGACTACATGTATATTTTAGGCTATCTGGCCACATGTATCTCGGGCACAAATTTTGTAAAACCAAAACTTTGATATATATATAATATATATATAATATTTATATATATCTTCAATATTTATTATGGTTCAATTATTTCCTTCAATGTGATGTCATGTGTATTGAATTAATTTATATGTGTCACGAATGTCTAACTAAAACTTGATTAGAAAGTGCATCTATAAATGTATTTATATTTCTAGATATATGTTGATACCGAATGAAATTAAAATATCTTTCCAGAAGTTGAACCCTCATGAACATGTGAAACATAGTTTCACTTCTAACCAAATAGACATTAGTCAATTGTAGTACTACAAGTTGTGAGCTGATTCTGATGATTGTATGATGGATATCATGGGAAATAACGTTAGACAATAGTTCGATCACCGTGTTTTACTCAATGATGTTATTTGTGGATTGGCTAATACAAATGCCTTGTAAACTCACTAATTCGCCATTTGGAGCATATATAGCCCAAGCTACAGAAGATAGGTTCTGAGTACTACGACTAGCACCATCAACATAACCAACATATGGATTGAGGGATGCTGACATATGCAAACCAAATTTAAAAAAGACTGACAGAAACTTAGGAAACTCTGAAAGGAACACATTGCAAACACACTCAATCACACCTATATATAGTATGTACACATTGCACTACACAAAAATCTCAAGCATAGTATTTTTTAGGGCACAAGCCATTTCTAGGCTGCATGAAGGGAACTCCACCAAAATCAACTAGCTCGTAGGCCCCTTTAGCAAGAACATGTTTGAAAATATATGGACCCAGTGACATTGGATCGAACTTCCCTTATCCTAATTTAGCAAACTTATGATCGTATAAAAAACAAGGTCTCCTTCCGAGAAGACTAGAGGCTTGACACTCTTGTCATATTGTGCCTTGATATGTTTCTTATGGGCTTCATTAGCCATTAGTGTATCACGCTAGGTTTCATCTAAGAACACCATATTTAAGAGACATTCCTCTTTCGCAGAAGTGGTAGGGAGGAGTCCGAAAACAAAGGTTGAGGGATGGAATTTCACCTTCAATTGGAAGGATTACTTTTAGGCCTTAAAGAAATTGGAAAGGTGTAAACTCAGTAGCAGTCCTGATAGAAGTTTTGTACACCCAAAAGCTATATAAATAATAAGATACTAGTCTAATTTAGATACCGCTATCATACATTGAAGCATAAATTTGAAACCTTTATTAATTTCCTCAACTTGTGCATTTTCCTGAGGGTAGTAGGGAGTGGAAATTTCATGGGAAATTCCCATATTTGTAGTTAGTTTGCACATCATGTGATTGCGAAAATGTTTTCCATGGTCCATAAATACATCTTGCTGAACACCAAACTGTGTAATGACATAGTTGAAGAAAAATAGAGCAATTTTTTTGCTAGTATTATTGTATGTAGGCATTACCTCAGCCCATTGGGTAAAATAATCAACTATTAAGATGATATAGCCATTCCCACCACCTGAGTGAGAGTTACATGTCATGAATTCAATGGTGCATTTTGCAAAAGGACCAACGACAATAACAATATTTAAAGGAATAGGTGGAGCATGAATATTTCGATCATAAATCTAGCATGTTTGACGCTTTTGGGCAACAAGGATACAATCGCGAAATATGCTGGGCCAAAATTAATGAGCACATAGGATCCTCTGTGCATTGGCATATCCAGACAAATGATTGCCAAATGCCCTCGAATGGAATTCAGTTAATACTTTCTCAGCCTCCTCATGAGTTAGGCACCTTAAAAAAACTGTATCGATACCACGATGATAGAGAGTGTCATCGAGTATAATATAATGTTTGGCTTGATATCAGCTACATTTCTAGTCAGAGTGAGACATATGAGACCATAAATTCTAGGTCTAGAGATATATGATAATGTCTCCATGCCACAGGTGAGATGATGATATTAGAAACAATGACTCATTTGGAATAGAATCACTACATGTTGTTTCAGTTTCAAAATTGGGAAGGTCGCAAATTAACTCAGCAAAAACAAGGGAAACAAATATAACACTTGTAGGATGACAATCCATTTAGAGTATTCCCCCCTAGTAAAAATCGTGAAAATATGTATGTCATTGTGTTATAGTCTGAAACAACCATAGCTTTGCGAAGCAGGATGTAATGACGAAATATTTGGACAACTTGAACATATGCCAAAGCTAACTTCTCGACATGGGTGTACTTGACTTTAGTATCATTCAGATTTCGTCTAAATGTAATAAATAGGATGTCATATTCCTACATCATCCTTCTGAACCAATACCATAATAATGGTGAGGTACATGAAATAATCACATTGGTAATTAATGGGGTATAACAAGGATGGTTGAATCGATACATCTTTCAAGGCATTGAACACATTTTGAGCAGCACCATCCCAATGGAATGGGACCCATTTCTTTAGCAAGTGAGAAAATCCTTTGGTTAGTTCGGTGAATTTGGGAATGAACCTCTGAATAAAGTTAGCCTTCCCTTGGATTTATTGAGGCTAAAGGAGGGAAGGCGCAGTAGAAAGATCAATGATCTCCTAAATTTCAAGGGATCAATATGAATTCCTTGTTTTGATACAAAAAATATGAGAAGATGACTAGAGCTAACACAAAACACACATTTATGTGGATTGAGTCAAATGTTATAATGTCTACATCCAAAAAACATGGCTCGAAGGTGCATTGTGTTATCGACTTGATGTTATGAATGAGAAAGAAAATCGTCCAAATAAGGTTGCACAATATGTTTGATGTTATGGAAGGCATAATTCATCACCCTCTAAAATGTAGCCCCAACATTATTTAATCCAAAGGGGAGTTTTTAATCCATGGAACAAAGATGTTAAATTGCTGGAGAGAATGTTGTAAAGCCAGGACTCAATATAGAAAGAGATAATAATGAAAGAGGGTAACATTGAAAGGGAGGCAACAAGAGCAAGAGTAAACATAGGAGAAATAGTAAGTGATAGAATCTGACAGCTTCAAAGTGAAGAACAAAAGTTTGAAGAGTTAGTAGACAACAACAACAACCTGAAACAAAGACTGAAAGAGGTAACAGTAAGTGGCAGAGTATGAACAAGTCCAAGGATGTGTTGGAAATGGAAATTGAAAAATTATGGCAGTTGATGATGAAACGGTCTATATGGAGGAGATCGATAGAAGCAGGAGCAATGATCAATCATAACTTGAACCTGATTGACAAGGAGAGGAAGACGAAATAGAAAACAACTGGCATACAACAACAGAAAAGGTGCAAAGCATTCAGACAACTACAAACTAAAGTTTGTGACCCTGGAGGTTTGCTATCAACACATGAAGATACATGATCAAGAGATCATGAATGTTTTCTACTTTGGGAGTCTGATGTAGGAGCATTAACCTGAAACTATCATTTTATCTTAATAGACATAGGGGGTCTTGTGTTTTTAAGGAAGTTCGATTGCTATGTATGTAATTATTAATGTTTTGAGTGGTTAAAGTAAAAGTTAATTAGATAAGTGTGAGTATATTTGTAAATGGTCTCAAGTGTAGGAGAACATGAGCGATTAATGACAATGAGAGAGTTGGAAATCAATTGTAACTCTTATAACTCTCATGACTTGAGGAATTAGAGAGGATTCTTAGGAATAAG
This sequence comes from Pinus taeda, assembly GCA_000404065.3. Classification (NCBI taxonomy): domain Eukaryota; kingdom Viridiplantae; phylum Streptophyta; class Pinopsida; order Pinales; family Pinaceae; genus Pinus; species Pinus taeda. The sequence goes on along the minus strand of APFE030567221.1, from coordinate 29,175 downwards.
TAGGAGTTACAAGTGGATTTAGAAGATTTCCAGGAGTTAGTTCAACAAATAAAGGATTTGAACTAGAATTAGTTCAACAGAACCTTTTGTATAAAGGAAAGCCTAAAAGGCATAGAGAGGCAATAGTTAGTGATTCAGTTAGTAGTGAGAGAGGTAGTTAGAGAAGACAATCAATCAGATTGTAAGCCTACAGGTAGGAATAAGCACCACTGGTATCAAAGATAAGGCCAAGGAAAGAGTTCCTCTGTAAATACATGTTTATTAAATAGACAACTCAATTTTGAGTTCATGTTTGTGTATTGAGTAATTGAGATGTATATTGTATATGACCTTGAGTTATTCTGTGTAACATAAGTTGCAAGTGCAGATCCAGAAAGGAGGCGAAATACAGAGAAGAGTAACAGAGAGGTGTTATGGCCTTACACGCATTGATAGTACAGAAGGAAGATTTAATGTTACAGTGAAGGTGAAGGAAGCATTAAAGCATGAGCGGAGTTAAGTTCAGGAGAAAGTTGTATCGGAAAATCAAAAGACTAGAATCCTAAAGAGAACCGATAACATGGAGGAACATTGAAGAAAGGGCCTAAAACAAAAGTTCGGCAAAAAAGAATGAGGACCGTCAAATCATGTAAGATAAACGGATATAAATGGTGGAAAAATACTAGTGGGATTAGGAGACAGTGGAAGTCCTTGAGCTTGGTTTAAGTTTTACAATAAACCATGACCGTAGATATTATTTCCAAATGCTTACGTCGTAGACAACTACGAGGGTTGAGAGGTTGATAACCTGCGTGCTAGTTGAAGGGTCGCAAACTGTAGGATTTTATTGATTCCGTTAGCCAATGTATATGAGGCCATAAAGAGATCGAACTTTAACTGTCAGGGCAGACCCAAACATTTATAGATTAAGGTTGTATAATCCTTATCAGCTTCATAAGGCAGTTAAGTGCGTGTAAATCATCTGATGCAATATCATTACGTACCGTTGGATCAAATGAGTTTTGATCTATGGTGATCGATTAACAAGTAGCTCTATTGATTGTATAAAGTATCAAGTCCCCATGGGAGAAGGCAGATTTAACATCCATCTAATTGACTTCCCATTTGGAAGAGATAGCAAGGGAAAGAAAAAGGCAAATAGAGTTCATTTTGGCAACAGGGGAGAAGGTTCTAGTATAGTCAATGCCTTCAACTTGTGAAAAAACCTTAGCAACAAGACGAGCTTTATGTTTATCAACTTTTCCATCTGGTCCAAAATTGGTTCTGGAAACCAATTTGCATCTAACAAGTTTTCATCCCTTTGGAAGAGGAACAATGTCCCATGTATCATTTACCAATAACGAACGATATTCTTCATTCATAGTTGCGTCCCAATTTGGATGGCCTGAAGCTTCTGTAAAGTTGTCAGGATCATAATTCGCTGAAGACTAAGCTAGTGAAGAAGAGGCTCTATCGAACTGAGAACGCGTATGGCATTGATTTGTAGGATCACCTACAAGAGCACTTGTTGCATCCCGAGTGGCAAAAACCCATTTTGGAAGCTGAGGAGCTGAAGGAGGACCTCGAGAAGGTGGGGAGGATTGTCATCCTCGTTGTCATCATCTGAAGAAGGAATATTTTAAGAAGTAGAAGGGATAGAGAGAGGTAACACATCCACCAAACTAGGCTCGTAGGCTGATGTATCTTCTACAAAATTTACATTTCTTCTAATGATACTTTTTTGGATTTAGGTTGAAGAAGTCTTTATCCTTTAGCATCTTCAGAATATCGAACAAAAATATATTTTTAACTCTTAGTTTCCAAGGATTTATGTTTCTCATCTGGAATATGGGCCCATGCTTCACTTCCAAAAACACGAAAGTGACTAACATCTGGTTTACTTGAGCTCCATGCTTCTTCTAGAGTGATATTCTTTAAAACCTTAGTAGGAGTGCAATTTACTATGTAATTTGCATATTTAACTGCTTCTACCCAAAAATTACGAATAGGTCCCTTAGATTGAAGCATACAATTGACCATTCCCTTTAAGGTGTAATTCTTCCTTTCAGCTACACCATTTTTCTATGGAGTATATGGAACAATATGTTGCAATTGAATTCCATGCTCAGTGCAAAACTTGATGAATTTGTTGTTAAAATATTCTTTGCCATTATCATATCTTAGCTTAAGAATTTGATGTCTAGATTGTTTCTCAACAAAGTCCTTAAAGGCAAAGAACATGGTGAAGACTTCACTCTTGAGTTTTAAGAAATATAACCAAGTGCATATGGAGAAATCAACAATCAAAGTTAAGAAATACTTGTAGCCAAAGAATGAAACAACTGGAAGTGCACCACATAAATCACTATGCACAAGCTATAAAGGGGTTGAGGCGTGCCAAGAGGCACGTTTTTCAAAACTATCCCAATGATGTTTTCCAAGTACGCACCTGGAACAAACACCATCTCTACAAGATACCATAGGAAGACCTGTCACCATATTTTCTTTACATGGATTTTGAAGGGAGTGATAGTTTAAGTGACCAAATCGCTCATGCCAATGTTTTCTCACTTCATCATTATGAGGAAAACATACTCAAAGAAGAGTTGATGACCCAAAGTTCTTAAACTTATACAAACTTGTATAATCATGAGAAATTCTAGTAGCTATAATCTTTCTAGGATCTTCTAGGCTCTTAATTACAACATCATGAGGTGAAAATTCAACGGTTTATTGTCACCTAAATGAGTTATCTGATATATAAATAGAAGATTACAGGATAAGGTGGGAAAACATAATACATCATTAAATTGACCATTGTCTAGATGAATAGTTCCATTCACTACAACACTAAGAGATATATCATCACCAACATATATATTTTTGGTGTTAGAATCATTTAAAGAAGAAAACATGGCTTTGTTTTTGGCCATCTAATAAGAAGCTCCAAAATCAATGAGTCACTCATGAGAATAAGAAGAAGAAGCTACATTTAGTGCATAACCAGACCATGATGCTTGACAACCACATGCACCAGGTTTTATTCCCGAAGATGAAGTTGAAGTTGAAGAGTGCTCCAAATGGATGTTATGCTTCTTCATTGCTGCTTCCAAGGCTTCCATATTCTTAAAGCATTTAGATTCTAAGTGGCCATCATGATTACAAAAGTTACAATGTCTATCAGTCTTCTTCCCTTTGTTTTTGGTTGCCTTATCATTTTTTTGAGTTGACTTTTCATTTTGAGATTGAAATGGATTATGACCCTTGTTTAGTTTAGGACAATTATTTTTAGGATGTTGCTTTTAAAGATTCTCTGAACTTTATTGTTGATGGGCTATTAAGGATTTCTTAGAAGAGTTTCCAGTATTAAGAAGACCAAGATGTAAGATTTTTTCTTTCTCTCTTATTAAAGAATCATAAAGGACATCATAAGAGGGGGACTTGTAGTCTTGTCCTTGAGAAATAAATGCTTCTGTAGTAGAATGGAAGGTGTAAACAAATGCAAAGTAGGCTAGTCCTAACTTAGTAAGAATAGAATAAATAAGACTACCATCTTCTTTCTTAACCTTAACACCTTCCAAGAGAAGTCTAAGGGTCTTTATCTTGGAAAAAAAATATTCAATGGAAGAAAAATTATTGGGGTCCAATGTAAGCAACTCGTTTTCGAGTTGCTCAGCTCCAATTCATTTTTAATTTTAAAAACTTTATGGAACTGTTTCATTGCTTCATCAGGTGTATCAATTTATGCGATATGGAAACTAAGTTCTGGAGAAATAGACATCCTTATCAACGCACATGCTTGATCTTGCTCATTTTCTAATTTGGATTTCTTATGTTCATCTTGAGGTTTAGACTCTTGGCATGAGGCTATTCTATAAAGACCCTTACTTGTAAGTAAATACACCATGTAGGATAGCCATTGGAAGTAGTTGGTGTTGTCAAGAATAACTAGGAATGAACTTTCCATTTTAAAAGAAATTGAATATGTAGATGATGAAACTAAGTGTTCTAATGGAAATATCTCAAAAAATTAGGCCGATTAAAAAAAAGGCTCTAAAAAAGGTTTCCAGATGAATAACTTATGATTTTTTGAAGAAACGTTATTGAAAAGGCCAACAAACCACGTGAATCTTGGGAATTGAATGATAATGTTATATTTAAACCCCTCTCTCTTCCAACGTTAATCTAATTAGCTCACTTAAAAAAAAAAATTACTTTATGTGACCCACTTTTATAAATAAGTGAAAGTCATTTTTACAATGGTACTTTATGAACTATCCACTAAATTGTAACTTAAATAAAAGATAAAGTGACTTTAGAATTACATAAAATGACTTTAGAATTACATAGAGTAACTTTAAAACATAAGTTACATGTGTTTTTTGAAAAAAGTAATTGAACAAAAAGAAAGACTTGAACCAAGACTTCTATTCTCATAAAGTAACTTTAGACCAAGTGAGCTATAGTTGAAAAGGTTAGTAAATTTTGGAAAGGAGGAAGGGGTAGTTTTTTTTTTTTTTTCTCACTAAAGCTTTTGAGTGCATGATTATTTGAAAAACCCCTTTTTGCTTACAAATCAGGAAAAAACCACACAAACCAAACGAACAAGAAAAAGTAATCCAAGTCTTACAACTTAAAGTTATATTTGGTTGGAAACTAAATATTTTCCATAGTGTTTCTAATTTTCTGAGATCACACTGAGGTGCACTGGAAAAGAGCATATGCATGAGAAAAATCATTTCTCTTTGTTTCTAGTTTTCCTAGATCGCAGAGAGTCACGAGTCAAATAGCATATGCAGAAATGAAAGGTAAAGATCCAATAATAAAAAAATTATAGAAGACTATAAACATAGATAAACAAAGAGATAAATAACTATAACTGCAAATAAAGACTGTATACCTCCAAATCTTAAAAAATACGTAGCTAGGGCTACCAAAAATATTTTCGCATGAAATGAAATGGGTTGCTCACTAGAACAGATACTCCTAACACAATAGAGTAGTCATCTTGGCATGAAAGCAGTGAGAAACGATAGATCTAGAAAACGACAGTCAGATGCAGTTGTATGGACTTCATATTTGGATCACCAAAGGAAGCAATGCTCGAATAGCTCTGATACCATGTAGGAATTTACATGGTAATTTCCTTAGATAGAACACTAAAGGACACCACTCACAAACAAATCATAGATCATTACACTAGTATTCTTGACATGGTTAATACCCTGAAAGAGGGAAACAGTGCATGGCCTGAGTCAACACGATCACTTCAGACAATTTATTAATGTAAAAGGAAAGAAATTTACGTAAGCTTCTCTCATGAACGGTTGCCTAACAAATGACCGTACATGATCTTTAAATAGAGATAATGGACCAATTTGGTGTTAAGCCACATATCAAGTGTCGGTAATACCGAGGAGAGAATAAACCATCATATCACTTCATCTCTAGAACATATCGTGACCATCAAATTGTAAGTTCAAAAAAATACATACTAAATAAACACACTTTACTTAATTATACAATAGACCAAATTATACTTAATTATTTCTTATGTATCAAAATATCCTAATACATACACTTATATAAAATGAAATATAAGAAATATAATATAGCCGTTATAACATATATAATGTAACCCTAAATGAAATATATGTAGCCTTATGAAATATAAAAGACACTTTTATTTATATAGAGGAAACTTTTATTTATAAAGTATCACTTTTTATTTATAAAGAAAATGAAATATAATGCGGCTCTTGTGAAATATAAAATACACTTTTATTTCTAAATAGGAAACTTTTTATTTATAAAGATAATGAATTAGAATGTGGACCTTATGAAATATAAAAGGCACGTTTTATTTATAAAAAAGGATACTTTTTATTTATAAAAAATGCACTTTTTATTTATAAAGATGATAAGTTAAGAAATTCTAACCTAATTTTAAATGAGCATTAAATTAATTGGGCAAATGTGAAACTTATATGTTTTAAAAAAATCGGGTGAGAGAATCGAAGTTTTTCACTAGGTATATTGACTTTATCTATGGATTTTTCATTTTATGAGAAAAGAAGGAAGAATATATCTGTGCCTTATCTGTTGGGCTATGGAATCAAATCTGCAGTTTTTTTTAACGATTTTTTATAACGTATGAAATAAGAAGATTGAAAAATAAGAGAAACTTTTTCTCGAAAACTTTTTTTTTTTTTTTCTAGATCCCTGTTTATGCTGTAAGCCATAACCCTTTTTATGTATAATGATCCATACTCTAGATAACTCAAGTTATCTTTGTCAAGTAAAATCAAAATTCCAATGGTACAAGGTCATCTTTTGCTCGTTGGAATTTAAACTATCATTTCTTTTAACCTTGAAAATAAAAATAAAAAAAAATAAAAGAAAATCATACTAAAGCCGGGAAACATAGCTAGAAAATGTTGCCAATTGCATTGTTTAACATTTTCATATAATTTACTATTAGGTTCTTTAAAAAATAAGAAAGCATTGTATTCTTTTCATGTCATTTGTATAAAATATTTTCATTTTGAAAAATAATATTTTTATCTTCTAGAAAATATGATAGGTTTTCTCATTATATGTCTATCAACAAAAATTTTAGTCTTTCTATTGCTAGTGTTTTATCATCTTCTTATGTTTGATTAATTAAAGTAATATCATTTTGAAGATAAGCCAAATAATACAACCTAGTAGCTACTTCATAAGGTCTTATCTCTATAAATAAATGATTATAGGTTCTTTCAAATATCTTGTTAAATATGATAATAAATTCATTATTTTCTCTTTTGATAGCCTAAAATTTTGTAAGATATTGATCATATATCTTTCCCTCACCGAAATTTTACAAGAAATGATCATCAAAATAAGTCCAAGAACCTATTAAATTATCTTTTAAATATCTAAACCATATCCTTACCTCTCAATTAACTATGTCGTCAAGGAATCTTCATGTTGAATCTCTAATGATTTTATGATGTTTTGAAAGGCTTGCATGTGTTTCTCTCTTGAAATGTTATCTTCTCCATTAAACTTGGGAAGATACTTGAGATAATTTGGGGGGAAATTATGAAGAATTAATGAAAATTTTGAAGGTAGGTACCATTTTAAAATCCATGGACTTGCAGGTTATTAACTACTTGAATATTGATAATAGTATTTTGTGGAAAATGACTAAAAAAAAGATCATTATTATTTTCATAATAGGTAGAGGATTTTTATAAGTGAAAGATATGACTAGAAGAGAAATTCTTCTTTTCTAACGAAAGAAATAACTTTCTCAATATCCTATTTGTTATTGGTACAAAATAGAAGAAAATTTTCATCAATTACATAAGAAACACTAACCATAAACTAATTAATAGAATCAAAATTTATTAAAAAATAAACATTACTTGTAACTATTGTTTCTGGAAGAAATACTTCATTTTATATGTACAATTTACTTCAAATCTAATGAAATCAATAAATAAAAGATAAATAACTTGTAACTCATACTTATTCACCTAAAAAATTAGATCTAAAAAATTCCCTAAATAACCTGAGGGAAAAACGCAACCTTCATTCCTCGATAACGACTTAAACATAAGGACTATGAAAAGTCTTCCAATTCTCTCAAAGGTTGTATACTTTTATAATGATTTCTTTAGATGTGACTCGTTAGAATTATTCATGGCATTATGTGACTCTTAAATCACTCTTCAATCATTCCAATATGCATTAGGTGTGTCTTTATTTTTCGTACATTCGGTGTGTCTTTCTTGCTCAGAGGACAATAAAATGAATTGATGTGTTATATTGAATCATTTCAATAAAGATGGTGTGGGATTGGAGTTTGTATTGTAAGCAAAATGAACCATTTTTTAGTTGGACTTTAAGTTGGTGAGAGGCTTAGAATCATATTTTTATTTTTTTATCTTGTTTATGTATATATATATTATATATTTTGATTTGTTTGGGTTTTTACTAAAATTGAATTGGATTTTTTATTTAAGAAATTTTGAAAAAATTGGTCAAATACATTTTTTATAATATTTTTTAGGTTTCAATAGAATTTAAATTTTGTTGTGTGGAGATTTATTTCAGAATAGTTGTTATTTGGTTAAAATGTATTTTTTCTGTGTTTTTTGTGGATTTTTGTTTCAAGTCGATTTTACTTCAAAATTAAGATTTGGTTGAAATTTTTAGCTAATATAAGAAATATATATTTAAGATTTATCTATTTAACTAATAAAATATCCTATTTAAGATTTAAAGTTGTAATGTTTAACTTTGAAAAACAAATATTTATTTTTATATATTATTGAAAAATATAAATTTTTTATTGGAGCATAACATTAAAGTCTTATTGTAGCCTTTGCACAATATGATGTTATGTGGATAACTCCCTCATATATTTTTTCCATAATTTTGGAATGTAGTTGCAATATTTATACTAGAGTTTTAGATATTTGGTCAGTGATTTCTTATTGTTAAGCTAGTAAAACCATCCAAAATTAAAATGTTTGAAAATAGCTTACACTCAAGTAAATAATATTTGTCATTAATTACTATTCACCATAATTTAAGCAGCTAGTTACATAAAAGGTAGATAAGAACAAAATGTAAGTAAATATGAATTATTGTGCACCATTATTTATGTGTTCTTCAATATTTATATGGTCAAAAAATTTTGCACATCTTTATCTTTTAATAAAAAATTAATTTACTATTTTTTAGAAAACATAATTTAATAGAAATAAAAAACATAATTTAATATAAATTTACTATTTTCCGGAAAGCACAATTTCTACTGAAGTAGCGACCACTAAGCTACCCTGCTATACTGGTTTAGCGACCACTAACCTACCCTGCTATACTGGTTTATTTTTACTTTTCATTGAACATAATTATTTATATTAAAATTTTAATATTATAAGGTTAAATTTTATACCTAAAATTTAAAGTGCAAACGTACTATGGTAGGTAATGAAAAGCCATAAAATAATAAAAAGGTGCTCTATCTCAATCATTTAAATATCCATAAATTCAATGGGACTGATGTCGACTTAGGTGTAATTAGATAAGCTTATTCATTGGGACTCATGTCGGGCTAGGTGTAACTAGATAAGCTTATTAGAAGACAGCAAATAAATAAGATATACTTCGTTAGTTTTTGTTGGATGGATTTATATGTTTTTTCTTTATTAATATGAGTGAGTTAAAGAAATATTATAATGTTTGAATTTTTATTATTATTATTATATATAAAGTTTATATAATATAAAAATAAATAAACAAACAAATTGTTGACATTTAAATAAAGCAATACAATTTCATTCATCCATAAATGTCAAAAATAAAAAATTAAATAATAAAAAATTTGAAATTTAACTCATGCACATGGGGACCATCAAGAGGGTTAGTTTGAGATGGAGTATCAACGAAACACTTACTATCGTAAACTGAATCATCATGAATTCAGCCTCTAGAATTTCGCAACTTAGTGCGAAAAACATGGATTAATTAGCTCTTGCTCAGTCCATTAAAATATCGCCGTACGGTGTATCACCCTCAACTGAAATTTTTCAATATACGACTTTGTGTAAGGTGGATTGAGCAGAAATCTGTTAAAAAACCATAAAAAATAAAGAGAAGTTTTCGTCAAAGCTATACCTATAGCTATATAGAGCGAGTCTAGCGGGTTAGCACAGGGAATAAGCATACTTATCTTCAACGCTGAGGGCTTAGCTTCCAATAGAATTTATTCGAAGACATAAATAAAAAATAAAATAGTTTTTTTTTAAACCTCATTTGTGATTTTATTAAATGTGTTTTTTGTTTTAGTAAATATTTGGGGAATTCAATACATTATCATTTTTCTATTGGATCTTTTATTGAGATAATGACTAAATTTATGGGAGAGAGATTTCAACATAGACATTTTCTACATGTTTACAAGAGTATATTATTATTTATGGTGAATATAAGAAAATACAAAAACAATACATTGAATGATTTGAGGGATTTTTGGAGCAATGAATCCACATGGAGTTGGGAACTTAAGCCAAATTAGAATATGTTTCATGTTCTTGCTTTTCTTTATTGGATTTCTTGCCACTTGTGAAAGCGGGTTCCATTGCATTCTCAGAGAAGGACTTTTCAGGGTCGTTTCCTCTTAATGATTCTACATGAACTACTCGAATTGCCATAACTTCCTTGTATAATTTTGGGATAGACTACTTCATTTGCACACAAGTGGAGGGAGTCAATTGCAATGTCCTTTTCTCAAAACATGGATCTCAACTAGGAGGAAGGAGTATCTTCTTCTTGTTCAACATCTTGAAGAGCATGAAAATAGTTTTTGTTGAAAGAAGTTTTTGGGATTGGATCTCCTACAATAAATTTCTTTGGATCTTTAGCCTTATTTTGTTGATTTGTTCTTTGCTTTTGTGCTAGTTAGAAGCTCCTCTCTTTAGAAATAGGGGCTTGAGTCTGCTCATCGTTTTTTCTTTAGGGGTAGTTTTTGTTAAAGTACCCATGGGAATGACATGCATGCATTTAGAAGGAATCTGCTCATAGTCCAATTCTTGTATATGGGTTCATTCGCCAAGATTTATCTTTAGGGTCTCATGTAAACCTTCATTGAGGTTTACCTTAACATAGATGCAAGCATAAGAAAATTGACCTCCTTTTGGTTTTTCTTTATCCAGATGGTTGCCTAGCTTGTTTCCAATTTCTTTGAGTACATCACTCCCCCAAAGATGAAGAGAGAGGTGCAACAACTGATCCCACACAAGCATGGTAATGATCTTAGAATTTGCATTGAAATCAAGAGTCCACAGAGTAATAAAGAGGCCTTTGAACCACCCATGCAATACAGATATGATTTGAAAATCAAATCTCTTGCCATTTTATTGATAAACAAAAATACATGGAAACTTCTTCCAACTATAAGGAAAGTTACTTATCCTTGAAGCTTGGGGGCCTATTGCTCCACGATTAAGGTTTCAATAGCTTTTCGATTTGACCACAAACCCATAAAATTGCACATCCATATAGAGTTAAGGCTCTCTTGCACAAATATTAAAGGAGAGAGACCCACTAGAGCTATCTCATGTAATTTCTTCATAAATTTTTGGGGAGAGAAGAAGTCACCTTAGGTTTTTGAACCTCCACTAAGGCTTTGAAAGTTACCTCTTCGTCCATGTCACTACGAAAAAAACAGTGAAAAAAAAGGTTACAAGACAATGATCCACATGTCTAAACCTTCCAAAGAGACACGATCTTGCTCCAAACTTACAACGGCAAGGGAAACCCTAGTCTCCTAAAGCCTTAATACACAAAGCACTCCATCCCCATTTTTTATGTGGCAAAAGTGAAAATTAACACCTCGCCATTATTATGGAACCAACGTTGGCACATTAACATGACCTACACCTTGAAAAAACTTTAGGTGAATTAAATTATGAAGGGAGTGTGTCTGCTTGGTTTTGAATTGGGGTCATAATCACTACAACTCTCCAATTCGACCATAATGGTCCTTTCATTCTATTAAATAAATAATGTAGCATTGCGATGGCCTTTTCCTGGATTGTGTTTGTGAATGAATTCACTTAATGGAGATTCATTGAATTGGGGTCATAATCACTACAACTCTCCAATTCGACCATAATGGTCCTTTCATTCTATTAAATAAATAATGTAGCATTGCGATGGCCTTTTCCTGGATTGTGTTTGTGAATAAATTCACTTAATGGAGATTCATTTTTGAAATGTGATGCTCTGTACATCTAATAACTTCCTTCAACTCACTCCATGCTAAGAGTTTATCTATCTCTACCTTTCGTTTACTTATTGCAATGCAAATAATTTAAAATTAACAAAATCCATAACAACATTATTTTAATACAAATAAAATTAAGATACAAATATAGTTGTAAGCTTAGTGTTAAGATGCATATTAGTTTATTTCTAAATGGAGTTTAAGTTTATTTAGTTTTAAGTTCAAATTTTATGGGAAAGATTGAGAATAGCAACTATTTTTAATTTTAAGTTTTTAAATATAAATTAGATACATATTTAATAACATCTGAAGTTTAGAATGGTCTCACCATCAATCATCATATACTGAAGTCATCACCATTAAAGCATAAAAAATCCTTAAAAATAAAAAGTATATCCAGAAACCAAAAACTTATATCAACTATTTTTAACTCAATTAAACTATCCCAAAACTTTCAAACTAGATTTAATTTCAACCAAACTTCATACCACCCTTGTAATAACATCCCACTCTAAATAATATTTTTACCTAAATGAAACTATCCCGAAATTTCCAAATTAAATTTAATTTCAACCAAACTTCATAACATCCCACTCTAAATAATATTTTTACCTAAATGAAACTATCCCGAAATTTCCAAATTAAATTTAATTTCAACCAAACTTCATACCACCGTCGTGATAACATCTCATTCTAAATAATATTTTTAACTAAATTAAACTCCCGAAACTTCCAAACTAGATTTAATTTCAACCAAACTTCATACTGCCCTTGTGATAGCATGATAGCATCTCACTCTAAGTAAATAATTCTTCTATCGAATAGACAAACTAACCCCTTTCTAAACTCAAACTTACTTTTATATAAACAACTGTAGTCATGATTGAAACTTTTCCAACTTCCCCCTTAATTTATGACGAGGAAAACGTCCTCCCACCAGAAGATTATCGTGATTGAAACTTTTCGAATTTACTCTTAAATTTATGACGAGGAAAAAGTCCTCGCACGAGAAGATTACTTTAGTTGAGCGTCGACCAGACTGGAACGATTCCAAACATAATATCCGACACACAAATCGAAGATTCTTTTGACGGAAAATCTTCAATCTCCCCGATTTCAGAATCAATGTCGTGCCCACGATAAGGATGGTGAATAGTAATAAACGTGCAAGCAGGGGGCTCCATTATATTTAATATAGTGGTCGCGAACAAATTTCTTTGATTCTCCGTCCTTGTTCAATTATTTTACAGTAACTCGATTACATCGCCCTTCTACTAGAGATTATTTTAATCCATAATTACAGGACGCCAAGACCCCACACTGAGTCTCACAACGCGTCTGTTGCCTCTGATTCTCCATCTTTACTTTCTTTAATTAGGTCTGACTATTTCCATTTCCGGTGAGGATAGAAACGACGACTTGTAGGTCTGCCGTAATCCCTGTATATGTAGATGTGAGGAAGCACACCTCATTGTTTCTGCCATTGCTTGGATAGTTTTGTTGCATATTTGGGCTTTTTGCTCTTCAGTCTGCAAAGATCGTCGTGAACAATACAGTTGAGGAGTCAGGGAGGCGCACAAATTAGGCGGCGTGGAATTGAATCAGAAGAAAACAAGGGAGGCATGAGTTCGGTGCAGCAGCACCAACAAGCAAAAGCATCGAAGCGGGAATTGCAGGGTCCACGTCCTTCACCGTTGAAGATCTGGAAGGACTCTCGCAAGATCCGGAAGCCGACGATGCCGGTGCCTGCCATGGCATACAGGCCACCGGTGATTATATACACGCGCTCTCCTGAGGTCATACACACTGAAGCCCAGGAGTTCATGACGCTCGTCCAACGCCTGACAGGTCGCGCTAACGCTCACGGTGATTCCAGTATGCCCTCCTCCTCCTCTTCTTCTTCCTTCCAATCTCAAAATTGTCATGCACTTCCCTATTCTCATACCTCTGTACCTGGAAACCCTAATTTCGTCCAGATTGATGCTTCTCCTAGTCCTCCACGTGGGGTACGTGATTTCCCCGTGAAAGAAGATAATTCTATTGCCACACTTTCAAATCCTTCTGAACTTTCAGGGAACAATCGATCTCAGTATTCCACTGTCCAATCCGTGTTATCTCCGACTATTCAGTATGGTTCGATGTCTCCCTTATCCCCCAACTTCTTCTTGCCATCACAGCCTCTGTTATCTCCGAATATATTTCACGAGTTTCCACTGTGTACACCCCAGCCAGACTATTTCTATTCGCCTTACAGAAATCTGATACGAATGCAATCAGAACCCATTTTTACAACTCATGCCATCGACGCAGTTTCCTCGTTGCCCTCTCCTCTTCCCACGGATTGCGATCTATTTAACCATTCAACCTCTCATATGGGTAGTTGATGGCAATATGAATGCAATTATTATAACAGAGAAGTGCGTGGTGTTTCTGTAAAGCATTCACCTTAATAATTGATTAGTAATGATATGCTGCAACTCAGCAGGGCAGTGGGTTTTAAAAAATTTAAGGAGCACGATTACAATAAGACATTAGTAAAGGATGTGGAATGGATTCCACAACTTCTTCAGATACTCAGTCTCAACCCTTTTTAAAGGGATAAATAGACTGTCAATATTGGACTCTCATGAGTCCGATTTCTGTTCACACCAGATTTCTGTTCACAGCATATGTTTTCCATTGGTTGTCACCCTTAGAAGATCTCTCGAGAAACAGAGAAATTCTCTCTTCACTATTATTAAGAAAGTTATTACTAATAATCTTCAATAAATGTATTTATTGTTGATATTTTTATTTAATTTATATAAAAATAATTAGTATAGATTTCTACTAATCTAACAATCGTCAGCCGTTAGAAAGAAATGTTAAGTTTTTATTTATCTGGAAAGAAGTTGTAGAAAACTAGACTTGAGTTCTATAATATCTTAGTTGCATTATGAGTTTGTAAACTTATATGGCTATCATTTAGTTATAGGAGCTTTGGAGAGAGTATGTTGTTAGCGTTACATATTAAATACTAGGGATGTAGGGCAATTTATTATCAATTTATTATTTGTCTGTTAGTTTGAATATTTTATTGAGTTTATCAACCACCCACTTACTAGAGTGCGTATTTTTTATTAATTCATGCGATGAATTACAAATGTGTAAATGGTAAGTTTAAATCTTACGACTGTGTAAATGGTAAGGTTTAAATCTCATTGGTTGTTTCGATTTGTTTTTAAATAAATTAAAGGGAGAATATGATATTTTTATATATAAATTATTTTTTTACAAATCGCCAATATAAATAAGTGGATAGAAACAGAATATTGATAGATTGGATAAAACCATACCAAATTTTGAGAATAAGTTTTTTTTTATTTTAGTATTTGTTAAAATGGATTTTATCGAAAATCTTATGGAAAAGTTGCTCCATCCATGTAGATAATATCTATTTGTTTAATGAATAACATGATTTAAAGAAATATTATATTATTTTATCATTGCATGTGGTTGAGAAATGTGATACTATTTAGGGATTGTAAGATTTAATGTTGTGAAGAAGTTTAATGTTGAGGAGCTTAATAATGTATTTGAAAACCCCTTTTCAGCTATTTGATGGTCATGACAATGTATCCAATGATGTCTTTAATATTCTTATTGATTCTAAGAAGGATGATGTTGATGGTTTAACCTCTTATAATGCCTTATTAGCAACTATAGCTAAATTTTCTTCATAGATTGAAAAGGATCCTATAGATATTAGGCACTAGATATGAAGTAATATGGGATACACTAATGGTATACTTTGGGACAATGGATATAGTATTTTTGTAAAAATTACTCTTGAGCTTAGATTGGTTAGAGAATATCTTAGACATTTTGAGATTTGATTGAAAGATAAAATTGGCTTTACATCTACTATTATTTTATTTGTTGTAGGTGAAAGTAATTTAACTTAGTTACAAGAAAATCAATCAATTTTCAATGATTTCATGAAATCTACTAAAGATTTGGTTGATAAGGCTATGCTGAAATTGGAAATTGTTACTACTTATATATAGAGCTACTTTGTAGCTTTCTTTAGTGAGAATATGAGCTTGTTAGGTTTTCTATTACACCAAAGCTAAGGCATTACTATACTTCCAAATCATTATCATTGCCTTTTTTTAATTGGTCAGAGGGTGGATCCCAATTATGTGAGTGTGAAAATATATCACCCTCCCTCAAAAGAGGGGATCGAAATTGACTCAAATACCATACAAAAGTATTCTATTTCTCACAAGCTTATGTTAATGTACATAGAAGACCTCCATTGCTATATAATGGAGGCCTTCTATATACATTAACATAAATAAAAAGCCTCCATTGCTATATAATGGTGGCCTTCTATGTACATTACCATAAACTTATAAGCAATAAAACATTTTTAAAGAGCTTACATGTTCTCTTCCATTAAAATAAAATTTTGTACCATATATCCTATATGGATTAGGGAATATGCATATGCTTTTTATGCCTCTTTATAAAAGAGTTGTGAACAATAAATTTTTGGCTTATTGTATACCATTAGGATTGAGTGTCCCTGCATTGATACATATTCATGGAAACATTTAAATAGGTTATTACGGTTGAATGTGGAAACATTTAAATTAATTACGAACCTATTATAGATGCATATCATTGAATGTATAGTAGTATAGTTGTCCTTTTTGTTGGAGATCAGAAGCACAACATATTCAACTAAATACTCAGCAAATAAATCAAGCACATAAACACAGAGGAATTTAACGTGGTTCACCCAACCAATCTGGGCTACGTCCACCAAACATAGGCATCGACAATTCTTTATTAATCAAACAAGAGATTACATAATTAAATCCTCACAAACTCTCACACTCTAAAAACAATCCGTATGGATACCTGTTATATAGCAAGGAGAATCTAACTGCCTCATAAATCCTCTCAACTCAAATTTAGGATGCATTATCTCCCTCCCAACAACCTGGAGTTAATCTAGCAACAAAATTTCTATTGTTGTCACCTACTGAGATTTTTACCTATTTTATGCAAAACAAAAAATCTCAACAACCTCCACCTTGACAACAATTAGCCTGATGCCCTGTTATTATTATTTTATCTTTTTTGCAAGCCAAGAGAAGCCAAACACCAGCGTAGCTTCTCTAACAAAACTGGTTTCGTGAACATGTCTGCACAGTTCTCCTTTGTATGCACCTTTTCCAAAGAGACTCCCCTTTCAGTGATAACCTGTCTTACAAAATCATACTTGATCGGTATATGCTTTGATTTACTATGATAGG
>APFE030567218.1:0-17275 GCA_000404065.3 Pinus taeda | reverse complement strand
GAAGCATAGAGAAATGTGTAAGGATGTAGTAAATGTGAGACATTTTGAAATGTGTACTCAATATGTTGAATTCTTTTAATTTTTTCAAACATTTAAAGCAAAATAATTAGTGACCATGCTTTTTCTTATTCAAAATATTCAAACAATTAAAACCATTTTAATTTAATTACATAATTATTTATCTATTTAATTGTATAATTATTTAATTATATTCAAATTACAAATATGGTATAGTTATATTTAAATTAAAATGTTATTATGAAGGGACACTTTTACTTTGGTATATCACATCAAAGAAATACATGCCAAGACAATTAATTGGTGTGGTGAGTTGTAGATGGAATTTCTTCCCAGAGATATGCTTGAAAACAAAACACTTAAAAGGGTTTTTAAAGCAACAACCACATCTTAGATTGTGCATGTTTGAAGAATACATTGTTAATAAATATTTTTTGTTTTTAGTTTGAATTCTAAAAATGCATGTAGATGTTCCATTAATGTGTGATGGTGATAACATTAAACAATTATTAGAAGGGGACAAATATAAAAGAGTTCGAGAAAAATAAACTTAAAGAGGAAATATATTGATTTGACGTATATCTATAATTATAATTCTGCCTTTTAAGAAATAATCATTTGATTATATCTTTGTCGGTCAGAGGAGGTACAAGCACATTCTCAAGCTTATGATAACTTCAATATAACTTATGACAACTTCAATATAGTTACAAAGTTTCGCTTTCAGAAATATAAAATTATCGTTAATCTCCATTTTAATATTATATTGAAAAGGTTTTGTAGCGTGTGGTCATTTAAATTATGTTTTCACTATGGCGGACGTGTCCTTAATATTGAAATATTGAACTTTTGTATTATTAGATTATTAATAAGTAGTTATCATTTAAAAAATGGGTCACACTAGTTGGTTCTAAATGCGTCAATAGATATTTTCTGCATGTGATTTACGCCGAAATATTTCTTATAAATGATTATGGATCATAGAAGCCTCAATTCAACCAAAATGGGTCACCTTAAAAAGTATAGTTACATATGTTTTGGCTATGGGGATGTGTCCTTCTTAATATTGAAATATTGAGCTTTTGTATTATTAAATTATTAATATTGAAATAATGAACTTTTGCATTATATTGATTATTAATATTGAAATAATGAATTTTTATTTTTTTATTATATTGAAATAATGAAATTTTCTATTAATAAGTAGTTATCGTTAAAAAAATAGGCCACCTTAACATTTATTGTTGCAAACTTTTTATGTTTATATGGAGCTTATGATAACTTCAATATAGTCACAAAAAATTTATGTTTGTGTCAAACTTTGATAACTTCATAAATTGTAAATTTTGGCTTTTACGAATATGAATTTATTGTTAATATCGTTTTAATATTATATTGAAAAGGTTTTGTATCATGTGCTCATCTAAATCATTTTTTGACTATAGGGGATGTGTCCTTGTTAATATTGAAATATTGAACTTTTGTATTATATTCATTATTAATATTGAAATAATGAATTTTTGTATTTTCTTTTATATTGCAATAATGAACTTTTGTTTATCTTTTTATTTTTTTTTATATATATATATAATAATTGAATTAACAATGAGAGTAATTATCATATATTTAACTTTCCCATATTCGAGAAAAATGTTTCAAAAAATTGTTCTTGTGCCATGGTTAGAAATTTCAATGATTTTGGATTTTTAAGTTGCACTATTTTATTTGGTCTAATATTGAAGTATATAGAAAGCAAATAAAGATGAAAGTGGATTGTTTTACTAATCCATTTTCAGATTAAAATAATCATTGAATGTTGTTCCTATTGTTATTTAACATTTTTCTTTTTTTTCTTTGCAGTACAGAAGACAACTTTTCCTTTGTTACCAGCAAAGGTTGTTTCTTTTGGTCTGGATGTTGTTATTTGGAAATTTCTCTCATTTGATATTATTGAGCTTCCCTTTTATTGGCTTCCTTTGTCAGTGTTGATGAAATTTAAGTTGGTTTGTAGATAATGGTGTCTTGTTTTAGAAAACCTGCTTTTTCTTGTGGCTTGTGATCGATATCGTGAGAAAGAGTTAAGATTTATTTATTTGTCCACTTGTTTTCGCAATGATTGCTTCCTAGGGGGAATATGAGGCAAATTGCTTTGAAAATGGCATGGGCATTGACAATACAAAAATCACAGGGGATGAATTTGCAATGAGCCACTGTAGATATTGGAGATAGAAAAAGACACGGTCTAACATTTACAACTATAGCAAGAGTGATATCAATAGATGGTTTGCAGATTTCAACGCCTTTTTCTTTTCAACATTATGCAAAAATGAAACATGGTGCATATGTTACACTAAAAAAAAAGAGCAGGAGAAATTAAAGTCAATACCATTTTTAGGGTATTTATCTTCAATATAGTTTAGTGTTTATGAATTATTTTTTAAGTAAATATACTATTATGAATTATTTTTTAAGTGAATAGACTATTTCAGAGCAAATGTTGTTTGATTTCTTGAATTATAGTTGTTTTCGTTTTTTTTGTCCTTTTGAATCCTTTTATATTTATGTTTCAATATGAAATAAGAAAAATCATAATATGTATAGTTTTGTTTATGCTAATTTGTTCTCTTTGAATGCACTGATTTTAATTGTATGTTTTTGTCAATGATTCAGAAATATGGAGAACATTGATGCTAATTATTACATCAGAGCGATTAATTCAATTACAAAAACCATTAGTTTTTTTTACTTTTATTCATGCAAGGCTTGATAGAAGACATGGCTTCCATCCTCATTTTGTCGATGAGCATATCCGTGTTTTGAGTGGAATGAAATCAGATGTTCAAATTTTATATCATTTGCACCAAAGAGAAGTAGGGAGGAAGACAAGAAAGGACTGGCTTGAAAGCGTGAAGTATTTTGATCATTATCCTCTTGATTTGAATTGGTGTTGCTTTTCCCACACTCTGGGTGTGTTTTGGAAGAGGTTGCTATGAAATAATTGAGTTGTAGTCGAGCGTTGAGAGTTGAATTTTGTTGTCGAATGAGGTAGTATTGTTATCATTATTTCTTTCAATGTTACTAAACTTTGGATTTTTGTCATTGGTCCTGTAATGTTTAAAATTCCATCTCATTTCTTTGTTGCATTGTGAGCAACATTCTCAGAATCGTCCTTTCTTAACTATCGTGAATGCTTGTTAGTGATTGACAACAATTGTTGTTGATGTCGAAATTTATGTTCTCTTCAATCTATTTACTTTTTCCTATGCTTATACTTAATTAGTAACATTATTTTATATTTTTAATTACCAACATTATTTTAGCAACATTTCACATTCTTTAATGTTATGGTTTTGTATATCTATTTTGGTTGTTAATTTTTATTATTAACATTTCATTGTTAGTTAGATTGTTTATTTTAGCATATTTTTCTATCATAAATAATGTTATATATTTAGGTTATTAATTTTTATTAATATGTTTTATTTAATTTCATCCTTTGTTTTATTAAATTGTGTTCAATTATTTTTTATAATATTTGCTTATATATGCTATTATTAATTTCTAAAGTTATTTTAACTTTTATATTAGTATTGATTAATATATTAATAATGTTAAGAGTAATATTAATATTTATATAAATTGTTATATCATATGCTTATCGGCATTTATTGCAACCACATTTATATTGAAATGTGGTTATGCTAGTTATAAAAATTATATATAACTATATATTAGGCGATAAATAAATTACACATCTCCTTAAACTAAAAGTAAAAATATAAGATATTTTTTAGTTTAAGTTACTTTATTTTTCTCTATATAAAATCGGCATAAAATTACATTATTTAATATGGACTTTGAAATATTTTAATTATGGTTCATAGTAAAATATTTTTTGTTATTAATATTTTTTTGTTCTAAATGTTACAGGTAAATTGATTATAAAATGAATTACACATTTTAATATCAATAATATTATTTGTTGTCAACTTCATATTAAGTAGTGAAGAAATGGCATATTTTTTGTTATTACTATTTTAATTTGTTAATGTAAGTATTATTTTAATGTAAGTATATCTTACAGTTTTTTATTTAAAGATTATTTTATATTTATTTTAAAACAAACACATGTGAATTTGAGGTTGAGAAAAAGAGGAATTATACATCTCCTCATACTAAGCTATAGAATGAGCCTCTACGCACAATAATCTAAAAAAATTAAGGATGGAAATTTATTGTGAAACTTTGGAGAATCTTACTGATTCTTAATAGGCAAACTATAAAGATTTAGTTTTCTAATAATTTTATATAATCTCTTTAAATTTGGTGATTTTAAAGATAAAATAATTTTATTTTGTAAAGTTTAGTTGAAAAACTTTTAGGAAAAAATGGAAATTGACAAACAATTTAAAAAAAAAATGCATGGAAAACTAACTGTGTGCAAAATTTAACCTTAAAATTTTTCCTTTACAATTAAATAATAATGTTGACAACTTTATCATAAAAAGAATAATAATTTAATGTACAAAATATTTAAATAAACATGTAATTGATATACTTTCCATAATTAAAAATCTCCAAATAAAATATTTTCAATACTTAACACAGTGTTATCATGTATTATAAAGTTGTATTTTTTTTTGTCAATCATGAGAATCAACAGCCTATTACAAAGGAGGCTTGGGATCGTGTCAATGAGACTACCTCTATACTCTAGATCCTAATGTAATTTCCAGACTGCCACTACACTCTAGATCCTAATGTAATTTCCCACAATCCATGCTAGATGGGTAAACCGAGTTTCAGACCTAGGTGGGTCTTTTATATTGATTTGCAAATAAAGCTTTTATATTGGTTTGCAAATACCTTGAGATGTGCACATCCACCATTTAATCTAGCCTTATAAATTTAAAATAAACTAAGTTAACAGAACTTCATAGAGTAAAGATAAAAATTTAAGATTATGTTTAATATTTTATAAATTATACATACAATAAAAAATATCATTATAACAAATTATACATATAATAAAAAAAAATATCATTATCTCAACATTATAATATTCCTTTCGCATTATATCAAAAATCTCAACACAATCCATATGAATATGAATATAAATATAACTAGCAATTGTCCCAAAAGGTACAAAGAGAGGCCGATAGGATTATTAAATTAGAATTGTTGAATTTCTATTGAAAAAATTGGTTCAAATTTGAGCATCTAGAATAAGCAAAAGAACATTCCGTTAGATTAAGAGATCATCAAACCATAGCAAAAGCACCATTAATCGATAAACATAATACAAGACCGACGTTAATACTAGCCGGAAAGGTCCAACACTGTAAAACCTTTCAGAACCAACTATTGAAATGGGTGGAAGTTCAGTCAGGACTCAGAAAACACTCGGTAAGCCCAGAAAAGACCAAGAAATTAACTTTTAGGTTCTGCCGACATAAAATTCTTAAAAAGAAAGAAAAAAGCAATCCCTGGATCAGAAAATCAATGGGTCCGTTCCACTCATACATAACTTCATGAATAACCCATTTTTTCACCATGTCTTCAGAGGCCTGCACTGTCTGCTTAGAAATTTTAAATCAAAATGGTGATGATCACATTCCACCCAGCTACGATTGAGCCAGCAATCGATTTTCATCTTAGCATTGAGGCCAGCAGCGATACATACCTTAGGACTGCGTGTGTTTTCTGCAGCATCAACCATATGAAGCCGGTGATCTCCACCATTCAATTGTGGGCTCACCCTCTTCTTCTCTACTGGCCCGCTATCAATGTCTAGCCTGTGAAAGGCACTCTTGTTGCCATGTGTCTGAAGCGTTCTAGACTTGTGCAGCGACAACCTTTCTTTTAAAAGAAGGAAAATTAAAGTTTAAAAACAAGCAGACGCAGCAGAAAAAGAACAATACTTTCCGTGACAATCCTGCAAACCAGCCAAATTTTACAAGTTTTACAACACATATACATATACTTCAGCACAGAGTCGTTACATCCAGAGAATTGCGTTGTATTCTAAAGCCTGGGTGGGACACGCATGCACCTGGAGGATGCAAATATTGCAAAGCTCCAATATGTCCGGAACGCGAAGTAATTCTTTCCATTACCCTTGTCTAAAAAAATAATGGTAGCCGAAAATAGGGCAACAATATCAATAAAATAAAACTTATATAAATGAAAGAGAACTGCAAAGAATTACCTGATGTGAGTGCCACAGGCGGGAGAGAGAGGCTTTTCAGGCATGCCAACCAAAACCAATTTCCCATTCACCTTCAATAAACTAATGAGAGGCAACAATGGATGGTCGGCAGCCACTTTATCAATTATGTAATCCAGGGACCTGGCTGCATCCTGCATCTGTTTCTCATCTTTGCTAATGAGGAAGTACTGCCCCCAAATACTCTCTGGCTTCCTTTTCCTTCTTAGGCGATGTACTGATCACCGTTACTTTCAGTCCAAAAGCTTTGCCAAATTTAACAGCCATGTGTCCCAAACCACCAAGCCCCACAACGCCAAGGCTTTTTCCAGGCTCTGTCATTTGGAAGTATTGCATGGGGCTGTATACAGTTATTCCTGCGCATAGCAATGGGGCTACTGCATCAAAGGGCAGGTTCTCTGGGATCTTCACTACAAACTTGCTTAATTTCACATTAGAGAATCGATTAAATCTGTATTTGCTCCTGATCTTTCAAACAAAAAAAAAAATTGATCCCAATTCTCTGGGATCTTCACTACAAACCTGCTTAATGTCACATTACAAAATCGATTAAATCTGTATTTGGTCCAGATCTTTGAATAAAAAAAATTGATCGCAATGAATGAATCATACAGCTAATTGTACCAAACTTCGAGTATATTGAGTTGGGGCGTACGAGAAGCATTTCTAGTATATTAAAGTTATTTTTATTCATTATATTACAAAACATTTCTAGCATATTCAATCAATTCAATCAATTTTAGATTTCCTTTTTAGGCCATAAATTTGTTCAGAGAATTAAAAAAGCCCAAGACAATTGAAATTGGCTGGCAGGGAAGGTTTCCAATGCGATTTATCATCAGATTCGAGGAGATAAGTCGCTTTAAATGTGATGGAGAGAGTTCAATCGGTTGCATTTTTATCTAGTCCTTTTCAGTTTCTCGGTAATTAGAGCTAGGCATGGAAGGATAGTGTGGACTTGGCTAGCCATGGTGAGAAATGTGTACCTTTCTGGCTCAGGTGTAACAAACTGAGGTGTAACAAACTCTTGTGTTTCTGATCAATGCAGTAGGTTTTGGATTTTTTCCAAGTTACAAATAGCTTCAGATACTCTCAAAATCCAGTATAGTTGTGTGTGAACGGGGAATGTTTTCAATGTGGAATGGGAAATTTATGGCCTACAAATCAGTATATAATGAAATATTGTGGAGTAGGTAACATAATTTTTTGGCCACATATTTAGTTTGCAGGTTGAACAAGACAAAATATATGCAACAGAACTTCATTTCAGAACATATTTCATGGAAAAACAAACTAAAAAATCAGCTTAAAATGCAGTAGTAAAAAAAATATGGTCACAAAACCAATATAAGCATCACATCTACTTACATAATATTTAAATGTGTTTACTGTCAACTGGGTTTAATTTGAATTTGAATGGTTACTCTTTGACGTCAATTAAGTTTAGTTTCAATGATTATTATTATTTTCAAAGTTGTTATTCCCCACCTAGATTCAAATAACCTCAATTACTTGAAGGTGTAGCTGTTTGAAACATTTCAACCCATAAGCACAGAATCCATCAAGCTAGTCCTATCAATTACAATTTTACAGAATGAAAACTCAATTTCAATGATTATTATTATTTTCAAAGTTGTTACTCCCCACCTAGATTCAAATAACCTCAATTACTTGAAGGTGTAGATGTTTGAAACATTTCAACCCATAAGCACAGAATCCATCAAGCTAGTCCTATCAATTACAATTTTACATAATGAAAACTCAATTGGGCTAGGCTTATTGCTTCAACAAATTTTCCAAAGAACAGGCCTATCAAGGTAGCATGTAGGGGACACCAGAATATGTTCCATGCCTGTTTTAATGAAAACAAATGCTGTTAATGAAATACATAAACAAAACTCCTGAATTATTTAGTAAGGATGATAATGCCCTTATATAGATGTTTAGTGAGAAGAGTCAAACTTGATTACTATGCAGTTCAGAAATAAATACCTTTCAGAAACCCCCATGGACAAACCAAAATCAGCTAACTTCAGCTGCTCAGTGCAATACAGGTTCAAAACATATTCTCAGGTTAAATATCCCAATGGACAACACCCATCTCATGCCATTACTTGATTATCAATATTAAATGTTTGATCAGTTTTGCAGCCTGATTCTAAGTAGCATCCATTTATGGCCATGTCATCAATCAGGTATCCCCTAGAGCACAGCTCCATCACAAGATGCAAATAATCTACATCTCCATACATGGCACTCAGCGTGAAAACACTAAGATGCCCATAAAGGTGTTGTATGCTCTCGGCTTCTCTACAGGCATTCTCTTTGGTCTCTTTGGGCAAAATCTTGCAGGCCCGCCCTTCTCTAGTAGCCTTGCTCTCGTGGATTCTGACCAGACCCAATTTCCCTCATCCTATTGTGGGCCCAAATAATCAGATTCAAGCTTTTGCTTCTTACCGGACTGGGTAAACAAACACTCTCTCTTTAATCCTCTTCCCAGTGAATTAGGTAAACAAACACTTCTTGGAACAAGAAGTGGAGCAATAGCTCATCCCAAACCCAATTCAATGAACCCTAGTCTTTTCCTTCCTCTGCTGCTAAAAGGAATTATGATGCCAAGCTCTATATTCTAAGTCGGTGCGATCAACCGCCACTTTGGAAAAACAAAATAACCAAATGATCCAGCAGTGATTAAACCCACCCATTATTTTTGCAAAAAAAATCTCAGCAAACATCGAATATCAAAGCTTTGCAATGAATTTTAAACCCCATTTTCTAATTCAAATTTCCAATTAAAACCAATCCAGAAGATTTTCGGCACACTCTTTTCAAATCTCATTGTCCACCCTGGTGTTTTCTGCTACTCCCAATACTTTTCCCAACACAAACACGATAATAAAATTACCAAAAAACGCAATAAAATTGTTAAAAAAATTACATACCTCTGTAAATTCTGTCAAATCATCAAAATTTCAGGTCTGTGGGTCGCAGAAATACGAGAGCCATATCAATTTGTAATAGAAAGTCGGTGAGTCAGCTCCGGGGAAGAGAAAATTTGCGAGAGAATACAAAAACAAATGTTGTTAATGAAATACATAAACAAAACTCCTGAATTATTTAGTAAGGATGATATTGCCCTTATATAGATTTTTAGTGAGAAGAGTCAAACTTGATTACTATGCAGTTCAGAAATAAATACCTTTCAGAAACCCCCATGGACAAACCAAAATCAGCTAACTTCAGCTGCTCAGTGCAGTACAGGTTCAAAACATATTCTCAGGTTAAATATCCCAATAGACAACACCCATCTCATGCCATTATTTGATAATCAATATTAAATGTTTGATCAGTTTTGCAGCCTGATTCTAAGTGGCATCCATTTATGGCCATGTCATCAATCAGGTATCCCCTAGAGCACAGCTCCATCACAAGATGCAAATAATCTACATCTCCATACATGGCACTCAGCGTGAAAACACTAAGATGCCTAGAAAGGTGTTGTATGCTCTTGGCTTCTCTATAGGCATTCTCTTTGGTCTCTTTGGGCAAAATCTTGCAGGCCCGCCCTTCTCTAGTAGCCTTGCTCTCGTGGATTCTAACCAGACCCAATTTCCCTCATCCTATTTTGGGCCCAAATAATCAGATTCAAGCATTTGCTTCTTACCAGACTGGGTAAACAAACACTCTCTCTTTAATCCTCTTCCCAGTGAATTAGGTAAACAAACACTTCTTGGAACAAGAAATGGAGCAATAGCTCATCCCAAACCCAATTCATTGAACCCTAGTCTTTTCCTTCCTTTGCTGCTAAAAGGAATTATGATGCCAAGCTCTATATTCTAAGTCGGTGCGATCAACCGCCACTCTGGAAAAACAAAATAACCAAATGATCCAGCAGTAAATAAACCCACCCATTATTTTTGCAAAAAAAATCTCAGCAAACATCGAATATCAAAGCTCTGCAATGAATTTTAAACCCCATTTTCTAGTTCAAATTTCCAATTAAAACCAATCCAGAAGATTTCCGACGCACTCTTTTCAAATCTCATTGTCCACCCTGGTGTTTTCTGCTACTCCCAATACTTTTCCCAACACAAACACGATAATAAAATTACCAAAAAACGCAATAAAATTGTTAAAAAAATTACATACCTGTAAATTCTGTCAAATCATCAAAATTTCAGGTCTGTGGGTCGCAGAAATACGAGAGCCATATCAATTTGTAATAGAAATTCAGTGAGTTAGCTCCGGGGAAGAGAAAATTTGCGAGAGAATACAAATCATCGGAGCCTCTGATGCAATCCATCACTGAAAGACAGTTCAAACACCAAGACGAGGAAAGCCCGCAATGTTGTTTTTGTGAACTCCAATTCGTGGAGTCAAATGCAAAAAGAAGTTTGTTGCGTGATTGAAGAAATGAAGGCCATGTTCTGCCATGTTCCGCCCATAACTGAAGGATGAAGGCCATGACGATGACGAGTAACTGAATGAGCAAGACCATGATGAAATGTGCACAGATGTCAGTAGAGAGCATAAGGGTCGCCCTAAAAAACTGTGCACAGATGTCAGACGTACAGAACGCCAAGTGTCAACCTCACAAAGAAAAAGACGACGAAAGCTTGTTTCAAAGGAAAGCCTATCGGTCTAAATATAATTATAATTATAATTACCATTACAATCAATCTAATTATAATTATATTATAATTCCAATACATATCACATCTTAAAAAGGAGAATTACGGAAATCTTCTGATAATTCATTCCATCCGATGTATTAATGTGACAGCCCATAGACGAGACTGGTGCAATGAAGGTAGACAAATCAAAGTAGTGGGACATGCCATTTGACAAAAAAGTTGACAAAATATGGGTTTCACCCTCTTCTCACGTGGCCACAGTTGCATTACCTCTCCAGGACCATCTGGCATTTTAAGTCTGAAGTGACAGGAACAATGGATTTTTAACCATGTTTTTTTGATCCAGGTCTTTCAAATCTATTCTTCAAATTCGCTGTTCTTTCTCAAGGGTCGTTGTGTATATAAACAGAATATTATTTTTATTTTTAAATATTACTTTTATTATTATAAATTTATTGACATATTTTATATAGATTTATCTTAATCTAATAAATATATATTTATACTTATTCAAAATCAACAACGTAATTTTATTTTCCATCACAGAAACAATTATCGAAAATGAAGGACTTTTTCTCAAGCATTTCTTAATGATAGCTGATCTTTTGGTGCAAGCGTATTAACCTAAGCTGATTTTTTCAAGTACAAACCAAACCATTTCACTAGAAATTAAAATGCATGTGAAATAAAATACGGGTGTTATTATTAATCATGTTTATAAGAGTGTTTTTTTCCAATACTTCAGTTATATTTGAAATTTAGTTATCGCTTACTTTTTTAATCATGGTTTATTTTTATTTTTTTAACATGGTTTGTTTTTGGAATTTGATATGGATGTGTTTCTTAAAAATAGAAGGTTGATTTATAAGTGGGAAGTGTGTTAAAAAAATATTTTAAATAGATATTTATTTGGCGTTGAGATATGTGTCATACACTTTGTAATGATGTAGTAGAGCAAAGAATAAATGAACATTTAGCTTTTCTAATCTATTCCAAAGGTTAGTTATGGACATTACATTAAAAGCTTTCTTAAAGTCAATGAAACAACATAAGGGATTGGTTTTATTATTGTGACACTCCACAATAATCTAAAGAATAACAAGGTGGTCCATAGTTGAATGATAGCTCCTAAGCATGGCATAGCCTTTAGCTTTTTTCTTGTGGTTTCTAATGATGCAGGAGCATCAAGGCCAGTTTTCATTTGTAAATATGTGATAAAGGGGGGTGTGACAATTTTTAATATTTTATAAATTAAATTGTTATTTTTAATAAAATAGGAGATAATAATGAAAAGTGAGGATTATGTAAATATTCTTTTTCTAAATAAAAGAATATGAGAGAAATAGTTTAGGAGAAAAATTTGGGATAGGATTTCTATGTATGGGATTAGTTGAGAATGTAAGGGGATGAGAGATTTTTCTAAGTATTAATTTAGAAATTAGTTTCATTAATTATAGGTGAAAGAGAATCCTTAGGGATTCAAGAGTGATTTTAAGATTTTTGTTGAGAAGTTGAACGGATTGAATTTAGATTAGATCATTCTAAATTTTATAAATTATCAAGCCTAAAAGACATTGAGATGGTGAGAAAGTGTGAGATTGAGAGTAGGCTTGAACATCAAGGTTGTAAGCCTTCAGCAAGTTGTAATGGCCACGACTGTAGAATATCTGGCCACGAAGAAAGTTTGTAAAGTTTGTAAGTATTTGTATGATAAGTGTGGTTTTTAGACATTGAGTGTTGATTTTCTGAAATTGTTTTGTTGAGTCATGTGCACTTGTATTTGGATGTGTTTATGAATTCAAAGGCATGGAATGGTATACAATGATGATGGATCATCTGTTTATTGTGAACACTCATATATAAGTATGTTGGAATGGCAATTAATTAGAAGCTGATGTATATTTAGTCTCTGAAGTTGGGTTTATAAAATTCAGTGAATCGATGTTCGATTTCACACTTGGATCTTTGAAGGAATAATATACATAGCACAAATAAATCGATATTAATGATGAATCTGAATGCTTTTATGTTGCTTTGTATGAAGGGCGCAGACTTTTAACCTAGTCCAGTATAAAAACATAGTTTTCAGAATGAATACAACTTTTAGGATTGTATTTTACATTAGGTTGAAAATGCAGATTTGAATTCAACTCAGCAAAAACGAAATCCAGGTTGAATTCTTATGTTAATCTGAATAGTCTTATGATAAGCCTCAAGCGCAGAAGATCTGGCAAGAGGGTGTAGAATGGTGTTTCAAACTCTGTTTTGGAATTCAATTAAATACAAATTTAAATTGTTGTGAGGTTCTGAACAAAACTGTGATGAGAGGCGCTGAATTTATTTAATACACTGTTATTATGAATTCATGTTATGCTTTGGATCAATATTATAAGTGGTTAATGCAGAAATTGGTTAAGTCTCTTATTAATGCCAGTTTCATTGTGAATCGATCCCCATGATTGAAGATCCTTAGTGTTGAATGTATCGATTTGTGTTCAAAGATCGGTTTGCGTACAAGACATAGATGTTCAAAATGAGCTCAATTAACTTGGAAAGTCGACTTCCAGGAGGCAAAATTGTTTAATGGAATGTTGATTGAGTTGTTGTGTGAAAAATCATGTTTAAATCCATGTAGAGTTGCATGTATATATCGTGCAGAAATTCGACTGAAGAATAGTTTAAAACGCAGAGTTTATGTAGCGCAGAACTAAACTCTGTGTGTTAGTTAATTGTAATTGCAGGAAAGGCTGCTGGTCTTGGAATACAACGAAGAAATTGGAATCTATGAAGTTAATTCGAAGTAGAGAAAGTCATGATTGACTCTTGAGTGAAATCGATGTTAAACATCGATTTCTTATGTCGGAATGCACTGCTTTAGCGCCGGAAGATTTAAAATCAAATGCTGGCATTTGAGGCTGTAGTTCCATAGCAACTACAGAGGGAGAATTGGTATTACCAAGAACCTGTGTTATTGGTGGATAAACAGGTACGTAATTTGGATTCTATTGTTAGATTTGAGCTTGGTAAAGGGCGCATATATAAGTTGTAACTCTAAGTCCAAACAATTTATGAAATGGGTAAATGGAGATGAATGTGTAAAAGCGTTGTTGTTAAAGTTTAAGAGGCGCATTTTACTTTTGAGAAATCCGATTTTAAAAGGTGCATGTGTAAGATTTTAGTTTGTAATTGAATGAAAATGTGTAAACATGGATTGGAGTTATACTTTTGCACAAAGTTTTATGATGAAGATCCTGGTTATTGCAGGCCCTACCTGCATCATCTAACCATATGTTGATCTTCTTTTCCAAAATTATGTTCATCTTCTTCATCTGAAATAATAACTGACTTACCAAAGTATTAAATGCATTCAAATGCTTTGTCACTAAGTCTCGATCTTTCAATCTTAGGTTATACAGTTTTTTCCGTAATAACAGTTTATTCACCAGAGACTTAGATTGGTACAATGTCCCTAACTTGTCCTACAAAGCCTTTGTCGTCATTTCCCGTGATACATTTAGCAATACTGAATCTGAGACACAATCATATTTGCTATTTTCCTTCTGATCCAGCTTCTTCCATTCTTCATCGAACACTCCCATTGGTTTAGTACCTAGATCTACCGCGATCCATTGATCTTTATCCACGAACAGATCCTCCATCTTGAGTTTCCACAACTCAAACTTCTAACCATTAAATTTCTCGATCTCTATCTTTCCACTGCTTGCCATCTTCTTTCACCACCAAAATCAATCTAAAAAATAAACAATGCGAGAGCATAACACATAAAACACATATACATAAAAAAATTCCCCTGGATCCCAAAACCGAGACTACGAGCGTGAATTTTTCATATGTTCCTCTCAATGTTACAATACATATTTGTACATGTCGAAGCATCCAATACTATGGACTGAAAACCATCATCCAAAACCATGGACCGAAAACCATCACGTCCAAAACCATGTGCGAAAATCATGCACAAAATCGTAATTAGTTCCGCCCATAGAGTAGGGTTACATGCACATCTCAAAGCCCCTGTGACCCTCCGCTACATAATCAACGCAACGAACGGGGGCTCCGCCCCCTTCGAACCCCCCGGGAAACTAAGTGAGCTAGTCATAGAAAGAATATAACACAACCCAACAAAGATTTATTTACAAAAGTGCTATAAAACAAGTATTTACCAATGTATATATATAAGAAGGTAATTTGTGCGGTTGCATAACAAAAAAATAAGGAAAAAGCCCAGCCATATTTTCAATTACATTCGTGGCAATACAAAGCCCTTATGGAGCAAAATCAACACTGTAATTTATAAATTACATAACCCACTCTTAAAAACAAAACAACTATGATTAGTTTAGTCTAACTAAGTCTTCCAATGTCCATAATAACTTAAAACCCTAAGGCTGATAGACAAAAAAAGATATGTTCGAGCAACAACAATCTAACTTAATAATAAACAATTTTAGAGGTAATAACATAGCCATAAGAATGACCTGGTCCATTTCCAGAGTAATGAGAAAGAGTTGCTGTCACTTTTTCACTATGAAAGCCATCAACAATATAGACCTGTTAGTTTTCCCCTGCAGAGGAAGGAGAAAAATCATTATACGAAAATGTGCACGTAAAATTAAAAAAAAAAACATGCAGTAGAAGAACTATTATAAATTCAACGAAAAAGCCATACCTGTTAGGGTTAGAAAATTGTAGGTGGTAGTGTGGAGATCCTTTCCAATAGCCCTTACACCTTTATTGGATGAGCATGAGATTCCAGCTGAAGGGGTTTGGGATCGGGATCGAAAGCGAAATTGGGGAATCGACAGTCGTGAATATTAAGTAATATACCTCGTAAAAACCTCGGGGTTAGGATTCGTAAAACATTGAAGGACGGGTTAAGAGAGTCAAGTCGATGGTAGAAACATCTAAGCCTGAGGAGGGCCAAAAACTTATACATGCGGTGTGTTGCTGTGGGTTTCTCCTCCAAAACCTGAGGGGCGAAGTTGTAGAGTGCCGAACGTCTGAGGAAGAAATGAAAACGATGGTCGAAGCTGGGGAACCGATTAGTTACCTCAACTACTATCGATAACCTTCACCGTCTGATCTCTCCTCCTCAGATCCACGGTCCACACAAACCATAGTGCTAGCACCGAGGAGGAGTCCATTGAATGAGGTACGTGAGTTGCAGTATGTGGCACCAAGTGGGAGTTCACCATTGAGTATGGGGTTGGGCTGTGACCGCTGTCAACAAGGGACAATCCACAGAAAAGTTAAATGGGAACCATGTATCCAAATTACCTGTCGCAGAGTGTCAAGTTTTCACATTTACTCAATCCATTAAAGTACTATGTCGTAAGGTGTGCAACAAAACCAATTAATCAAACATTGAAAAGTTAAGAGCCCTTAAATGGTATGTTCAGTATAGTTTGAAATGAACCAAAATTACACGTTCAATCCTTATAATCAATTAATCGAAATAATCAATTAATAGTTGCTAGGTTTTAAAGTATTATAGTTGTATTAAAAAGTAAGAAAAATGTGTTTGTTGTTTAGAGGTAAGTTGAGACATGTTAATAAATGCACGCGCTTCATTTGAGAAACCAAACTTGAATGACTGAGGGGTTACTCTCAATTCCAAGCCAACAATGTCAGAGTCCCATAAATACAATTACTCTTTAGTGAATGTTGAAGTATATACTCTAACCAACCTATTCTCTTCATATGTGATAGTCCGTGCCTGTTCTAAGCTAACTGATCTCACATTCTCATAAATAATATGGTTGTGTCATTGAGCTTAAATATATATTAATGAGTTGGTGAGCTTAAATATTTTGAAATTGGACCATGTTGAGAGATGTTAAATAACCAAAGCAGACAGTGTTGTGTCAACTGCTGCATTCAATATTTCACAGCTAAATTCCGTCACTTTGCCTAGATTTCTTCTACCTCCATCATATTGTACTCTCAAGGTTGCTAAGGCATGGACTTCGTTGCCATCAATATCCAAAGACCATCTGTTCGATGTGTGGATAAAGATGTTGAATGAAACAAACTTTGAATGACTCAAAGGATATGGAAGTGGGAAATAGAAACGAAACTTCTCGTTTACAGTGGATTCTTTTAAAGAAAAAATGTGTGTGAGATTTTAAAAAGCTTATATATTTTTTAGATTGTGTTTTAAATTTAATAAAAATCTTATTCGCATTAAATTTTTACTGTGTTATTCACTTTGTATATGAAAATATATACTAATGATAGTTGTAAGTGATATTCACATTAATTACAAATATAGTAAATGAGATTTTGTATATAAATATATATACCAATGTTGGTTGTAAGTGATATTTACATTAATTACCAATATGGTAAATCATGCTGATGCAATTGCAAGTGTTTT